>JAGFPH010008678.1:21786-34775 GCA_018207615.1 Philaenus spumarius
GTGCGTTCACCGTTACTTTATTTCAGCGACACAAATGTGATTTGGAATAAAATTCTAAACTGCTATCTTGGTCAATTTTTGTTTATATTATTAGAAATGTTTTACTTCAACGCTAGAACTGGTGAAATTGTAGCGGACGACTTTTTACAACAGCTGAAGCAGGTATATTGTTTAAATTTTTATATTCAAAATTGTCGATAGAAAATAACAAACAAATCATACAAACTTGACTTTAATTGCATAACCAATGAGACAAGAAAGAAATGGAAAGTAAAATTATAACCAAATACTATTCCCGGGTCCTGGTGTTTTCCACTGTCAGTAGTGACATTCTACATACAGCTTTCTACCAAACGATACAGTGAATTCAATCATTTAATTAGTACAGTATAATTTTAGATGGATATAATTAGAAGATAAAGATCATAATATGTTCTTAACTCTTAATTATAGCCTTCTTTTTTTAAATTTAATTCTAATTAATAATAGTTCATGTATACGTAGTCCGAAGCTAATAAATTTATCACAAAGCTTAACCACTGACGAGAGTTAAGCAAATTTAAAATATTTGATTTATATGTTTTAGTGTTTTAACCCAATATTTACTTTGGAAATTGGTCTAGTCATGACGGTGCTGAATGGCTGCCTTCGTGTACGAAATATAATAGTAGACTAAATTTGCACCTCAGCCTCGAATCCCGGCTCACGCACCGCTTTCCTCGACATTGCGGAATCAAATAAAGGACTGCGCTTTGCGAATTTGCACCGCGACTATGTGGCCTCGGGCATAAAGGCCTGTCCTTTAAGAGTTTTCCAGTCGTTTTTGAGGCATCGGATTATGCTTTGCGAGATTGCACTTCAACCTAGATGCTACTTATTATAAACTGCTTTGTTTCACAAGTTTCATCCCTGCTGTCGGCCTCGGATCACAAACTGCCTCCACAGTAAAATCTTGACTTGAATTTTAACGGGATATTTTACAATTATGATACATTTTGGGTAACAGATGGTCTACAGAATCGTTAAAAAAAAACAAAATGTAATCTTTATTTATTTCATTTAGATAAGCTACAAAAACGTTTAATTCTAGTATGAAAATAATCAAACAATTTTTACTTAAGGACAAAAAACGTGCTTCCAGTTGTTTGACTAGTTTGATAACAAACTCGTCCTATAAACAACCTATACCACAACTTAGAAAACCAATGAGTGTACCAAATTAGGACTGAATTTGCCTAAAATGTTGCCATTAGAGTAGGAAATACATTATGTCTCTAATAAAAAACTGTATTTCTCAGCCTAGTTCAACTATTAGAGCGGTGTATTTACCCTTAATTCAAAACGAAGTAAATAGACTTTTGGACTGGCCTATTAAGGAAATTGATAACGTAAACGTGGGGGGGGGGGGTTGTTCCCCGCAATGACCATCAATGAAGCCCTCTCAGTTAACCATTGTTAGGCGCTATTGTTTATTATTATTAGGCGTAGTTTGTGTTTATTCACCTCAAGACGTGAAGTGTTTATATTCTTCTATATATGGCATCAAAGACCATAATTCCGTAGCTGCGAAGTCAATAAACATAGATTTTGTATTACTATCAGCTGTATAACGTTCTAGAAAATATGTTCAATTTGTAATTTATTTACTGTAATGATATATTTCCTTTCTTGTATACAGTATTAGCACCAGTATAGTGTTTTAAATTGTTATTTTTATAAAAATACACAGTTTATATTAAAACTTCTTACAAAAATATAAAATGTTTTGAATCTGTATAGGCAACATAATGAATAAAGACAGTTTTGGGGGGAGAAGGATCATAGACTGAATACAAAATATTTAAAAAAAAGACTCCTAATGTATTGCCAAAGCTTAGGTAATAAGCCTCGTCCTGTCTGAAATAACTTTTGTAGGTTAAAGTCTTATATAGTATTTGCTGCTTGATTGTAGAAAATCTCAATATCTGTACAAAATGGAAAAATATTAAATCTATTTAAATATACAAGCTGATAAATTTATCTTTCAACAGAAATGCTCCAACATCGTCTTGCCATCGGAGCTGCAGGCTTACCGTCTCCTCTTTCTGAAACTATCTAAAGTGGTCTGTGAAGCTGGTGCTGTGATCTCAATATCGATGGTTCATCTGATATTACCTGCATTCATATTTTTGATCGTGTATTCCTACCTCGCTTCTAAGTACATCTCTATTTACTTAGAAAATAAATTATTACATTATGATGAATATATCATTGTTGGAGAACAACTTGTCCTTCTATGTATTGTCTGTCTAATTATCTGCCAGAAAGGATATGGCGTATCAAAAAAGGTAATTGTTAATATAGTATACAAGTAGTGTTGTACAATTAGTAACTAGGCAATGCAAGTTTTAGACCAATAACGCAAAGAACACAATAACAAACATTTAAAACATGTGAAGAACAAAGTGAAGTAGAATAGTTATACAGAGCGATTGTATGAATTTGTATGATCTTTGAAATCTGTTATATGATAACCCATGTAAACCAAGGGGGGCCGATTCTCAGTGTTTTTTTTAATGATATTCCATATTTGCAGAACAACAATTCCATGGAAAACTTCAGATTCATGTTTAGCACAAAAGAAGAAAACAAAGTAAGCCACTAAAAACAATACACCAGATTTTTCCACTTCAAACTACCATTTTACTGGACTACAATATTTAGGTCATTTTCATATCCAACATAACCCCAATAGATTTTTCCTTCTTCTTTTACGTATTAAGAAACTAATTTTAATTTCTTTAGTAATTATTATTAATTAAATGTTTATTAAATTTGTATCCGGTATGCCACACTAATCCAATGCTGGTTTTAATGATTACTGCCGTTTCGGGGTACGTGAGCCCATTATCAGTTCATATATAAGGTGTTATTTGTATTTTGTAGGAATTGTTCCATGCGGAGCTCGTTAACATTTAAACTTAAAGTGAATACAGTCCACACCTAACAATACACTAGGCAGCACGTTTACAAAAATACACATATATAAGTTTTAAAAGTTAACGGTTAAAAAGTTAAAAGCATATGATATCGGTCAGTGCGCGCTTTTCAACGAACGGTTTGCGACTGGTTATTAGTTTATTGTTAAATAATTTTCGTTATCTAACTTAGAGTAGCCGTTCCTGTATTTGAATATTGATAACGCAATTTAAAGGATTGGGAGTTACAATAAAAAACCAAAATAGCATGTGATTTTTTAATGATTTCTCATATTTGCCAACAAAAACATTTGTTGGACAACTTCAGATTCGTATTGGGCACCAAAAGAAACATAAAGAAAGCCACAAAAAACAATAAAATTTTATATCAAACATTCCACTTCAATCTACAAATTTACCAGACCTACGTATTCACAAGCTTTTTAAAATATGCAAAAAAATGGTAAATTTGTCAGAAAATGCAACACAAAATGTTTATAAAGGTTTACCATTTTACTTACTTGAATTGATATATTTAATTTACGTATAAAGTAACACTTCGAAATGCCACTTAACATATAAATTTGTTAGATTATTTTAATAAGGCCTATTTAAAGCTCTTTAAAATTATTATTATTACTTTATATAGGCCTACTATATTTAATTATTGTATTATATATTTCACAAGATAACTGCTGTGATATATAAAACGTAAAAAATGGGGTATAAAATTAAAGTTGATTCTAGTTAAATTGTAAGAGTATTCGATTCGCTCAACCATACTTTAAACTTAAGTTTAAACTAGGGCCAATGTTACGTAGATGTTTTCAGTACGTTAACCTAATCTAGATTAAATTAATTTATATTTATTCTGCTATCTCTGTTCGTGTCTATTTTGCATATAGCTGTTTTGAATTAAGAAATATTGAGTACAATTCATTATAATTGGTGATTTTTTAACTTGTGTGTTTGACTCAAATTTTGACGACTTAATTTTAATTTACTTAAAATACAATTATTTATAATGGAAGATAAAAAAACATATATATTCCTAAACATTTCACAATAATTTTAAATGTAGGCCTACTGAAAGACTACTGACGAAAAATAAAATTACATTTAAAAGTAATTGACGACTTTAAAAAACTATGAAATAAAAGGTTAGCAGACAAACAATTCTAATAATAAAACAGGTAGAGGACCAATCAGAATTCATTTTCAAGAGTATTACGCTCAACTACTGATTTTACAGTAAATATTTGTCTATTATAAATTTAGGGTCTTGCTCATTTTTCTCATTTTGGACAAAGTGAACGTATAATCAAACACGGTTATTCTTTCTGCCGCAGTAAAAAATATTCACTAAAATATTTTATTAGTTTTACTTAATTAAAAGAAAATTTATTATTTATTTAGAGTTACAAAATGTAAATAGGTTTGATTAAAAATATTTGTATTTAATATATTTAATGTTTACTATGGAGATTTCTTAAATACATTAAACATTAAGAGATAGATTATGAAATTGAATACAAAAGCATCAAGAACTGGATTTTAATGTCAAATTTATAAGAACTTTAAAACGCTTTACTAGTACGAACAATATCAAGTATTCTGACATCTCAGTATAAAAACCCCGTTTACAAGCTGTTAATCTAATAGAACCCGTGATTAATATAGCATAATTTTATTGTTTCCTGTTATATGATTCACAATACAAATAACACAAATTTATTCTTTCTTTACAGTATAACTAAATAATATTACTAACATAGATAGATTTAAGTAAGGTAAAAATATTATGTTTTTAAATTAGAAACTATTAGTGGACTTTGGACTTTCGAAAGGGCCAAAGCAATAAAGCCATTAGCCAACCCATCCCCTTCTCCCAACTTCAGTTACGATGAACAAAAATCTTGTGCTTAGATTCTTGGAAGATATGTTGGCTTCATTTCCTAATAGAATATTATTCTAACAATGATTGCCTAACTATAGTAAACTCCTGTGAAAAATCACAAGCAAATTAATTAAATACACATCAGAAATACATCATTAAACAAAATACTATTTAAAAACAACACACATTATCTAGGCCTACCAAACTATCCTGACGGGAATTTTTAACTTGGTAAATGTGTACAGTTATAATGATTAAAAAACTGTAGGAATATTTGTAAATTTTTTATTTATGTATGTTTATATTTTAAAATATATTTAAAATATTTAAAAATATTTATCTTTGAATTGCTTTTTATTTCATATTGATAGATCAAATGATTTAGACCTTATTAATATTTTAGTGAAGAAATTAATTATTTAATACAAAAATCAACTTCATAAGAAATTATAATGGTTGAAGTTGTAAAAATAACCCCAAAGTATAATCTTCTCTGTCTTTTTTTAAGTATTACAGATGATGTGTTGAAATCAGCTGTTTTATTATAAGTTACTCACGTACGTATGCACGTACGTACACTCGCTTTTATAGGAGTTGATGCGTTAACGATTAAAGTAAACATAATTCTCTCTGTAGAGCCTTTGTATCATGCCTCATATATTTTAAACCACTATAATCCATAAATGCCGCTTAAATCGTGTTCACTAATTTTATCACTGTTTTGCCTCATTTTGAAAAAAAGATAATACAACTTATATCAGTTAGGAGGGATATGTTATTTACCTCATCATACCTAATTTAAACAATACTTAATCATAATATTTTCGCAATTTTTTATACAAATTTAATAATAGTAGAGGATGCAATGATATAGCACCGGAAGTGACGTCAAGGAGTGGGGGAAGGGCAATGCCCTTTGGCCCGCATACTTTTTTATTAATTTTACATTTATTAATTAATAATTAATTTTTATTTTATAATTGTTTAAAAAAGTCTTGGTATCTCTGAAATTCTAACCGGCTACCTCGATCGGAAAAGTCCGCGATTAGGCCACGACGTTCTCTCTTGATTTAGTATGTTTGAGTCGAGTAAATAATTTTACCAGATGTTGTTAACCTTTACGCTGGGTGTATGATATAAGTGTTATAGTGTACTTGCCAAAGATATAATCCGATCTAACCGAGTCCAACCGAACGTAAGATTTCGCTATACTCTTGTAATATAATGTAAACTACATTATATAACTGTTTCTACCGGTCTTACGCGAACGTAAGGCTCCGTCGCATCCTTTCAAAATGTACTTAGCCGAAATAAAACTTTGGCTAACCTAAAATTAGGCTCTGCCGCACCCTTGTATATGATATACGTAAACTGTTATAGTGTACGGAAAAACATATATCCCCAAACCTAATCAAACTTAACCGAATACGTGACCAAAATATATAGTATCATATAACGCAGTGTTTCAAAATTTCTAAAAAGTAAAAAAGTTGTATTCGGTCTAACCTGAACCAGAGGTCACCCCTCCCCCAAAAAACCTTAGGCTCCGCTGAACCCTTAATAATAGTGTACGGTATATTATTATATAAAACGTGTTATAATGTACGGAAAAAAGCGTATAACCCGATCCTGACCGATTAGTAATCGTTTCCCGACTCGCTCGCGGTGATAGTCGGCGATTTTTTACCGGAACGCGTTGCAGATGGACGGGTGGTGATAGTTCGTGCGTAAGGCTCTCCCGCATCATTGCAAACCGTACTTAGCCTAAAACTTGACCGGATCGACATCGTTATTGAAATCGAAATGAGTTGCTTGAAATGAGTGATAGTTCGAAAATTCTCCACCGGAATGCGCTGCCGTCGGACGGGTGGTGATAGTTCGATGATTGTCTACCAGAACGCACTCCCGTCGGGTTAAGCGGTAGTTAGAAGATTCTCTATCAGAATGCGCTATCGTCAGACGGGCTGATATTTCTAAAATTCGTTTAAAGGATTTAGGTTGGCGCGTGCCAGAGCAAATAGATCCTGAAATTTTACGGTCAAACTTACGTTTGATAGGAATTAATTTAGAATCGGGAATGAGCTCAGATGATATTAGAAAAAAATATGGAAACTGGGTAATAGAGCAGCACGTATGACAAAAACGGTAACAATTCAAAAATCAAGTATATTCGACACGGTCGAGTTTAAGTTGGGGACAGGAAAAATCATTGCAACAAACGACGAGAGCACCGTAACGGCTTCTCTACCGCCACGCACAATTTCAGAGCGTTTCCTTTTTTTTTTTTTTTGACGTCGGTAGATTGCATGGTACTCCAGGAGAAGATATCTTAAACCACGTTACGCTCTTTAGGCGTGCAGGCTTAGCAAATAGTTGGACAGATGAGAAGAAAACTATTGTATACTTTCTGATTTAATTGATGGAATAGCGTTGAAATACTTTGAGAATATTAAAAGAAAACGCAGAAACTTTACTTGGCCGGAACTTAAAGACACGTTTACTACGTTTACATAATTTTTTTCATCAAGGAAATGGACGAACAAATCAATAGGGTATGGTCATGTTAGACAAATAACAGATGCCTGCAAACACGATCGAAAGACAGGATACCTATAGGGCAAAAGGGAACAACACGGATAGAGAATATAGCATCGAGCAGGTGCAATTCCAGAAAAGTAGATCACGGTGAAGAAAGGGATGTTAAGATTATTGGAGACAGGAGCACGGACGGTAGAATGGAAGGAGTAACTGTTGCTCTCTCCTTCGCAAATTCTACCCGATTCATCAAGACAGCACTTGTAGAGCAGCTCAAGCCTCACAACGCTCCTACAAAGCTAATGACTTAAGTTCTGTGGCCGTCTGGTCAAAAAATGTTTAACATAGTCGAAATGTCTTGCTTCCCTCTCTCTATATGTTTCATCTTAGAATGCAAAACCAATCCGCATCCTCCGCTGAGCCTTCAACATGTCTTCGCGTTTTGGTAAGGCTAAGGTGAGTTTTTGTTTTAGGGATCATATTTGCCACAGGACTCTGAGATTTGTGGCAGGGAAGGGGTTCTTATCTTCACATTCTCACTCTGACCAGAACATAGCTCTCTACTCTGAATAATTTCATGACCTGTAGCTTGATCTACTACGTGGTTTCTTGGTAGCCAAGGAAAGCTTATCCACCAGTTTTTAAACACATCCTTATCCATGCTATCGCACACACTCGTTATCGAATGAGCGTTTTCTGCTCATTGCACATCTGCAGGTGTGAACGATGTGAAGAGGACACAAAGAGCATCATGAACTCTACCGTTCCCACCAAATACATCCAAAAATGAGGACACAGTGGATACTATCCATAACCCAAGATAGTAGCATCATATGCATGTATTCTCGTTATTAATAGCTGTTTGTCTTGGTGATGGTATATTGGCTGGTTCTATTGTACACATTTTTATCAATTTGCTCGTCCTTGTATCTCATACTGAAATATGTGTTAGTTGTAGAGTGTCATGTCTGAGATCGTCCGTCTGAGGTCGTGTGCTGAAGCAAAATCCTTTGCCGTTAAAGCATTTTTCCTTATATTTTTTGTGCCACCATGACTCCTTCTTCGGGCGGGGGGAGGCTGAAACAACTTCCCTCCATTTAATTAACTCCGTCTCAAACTGGAAACCGGACCCGTCACCCTCCGTAAACATAGACGCGCTTATCTGCAAGGCCTAACGAACAGCTGTTTCTTACCTCATGGAAATGTAAGATAACAATTCAACGTCTTTTATTCTGCTCATAAGGCAACCTCTAGTGGAAACTTTCAATCAATTTATGTAAATTTGCCTTTTTTAAGACAAAGAGGCCGCTCTTCAGATTTCCAATTCATAAAAGACGTATTCTACAGAAAACCAGCTAAAGCTGGTTCAACTGAAGGAGAGAGGGACTGAACTTTCAAGATCATTTGATTTTCTACCATGGTTGAATAACTTCTCTAACCCCTTTCTAGGGAACAATAGTCATCTATTGACCAAGCTTAAGAGAACTAAGGTTTTTTCTAGTCTAAGAACAATAGTGAATTGTGGTTGAGTGATGTTCTACATTTTCTGAATAGCATGTGAATGTTGCTATAAACATACTACAAGTTTGCAGGAGGTAATGACATATTTGTAAATAATATCTAAAATATTATATATGTATATGTGTGTATGTTTGTTTATATTTATTATATATTTTTTATAAATTTAATATAAATATAATTGGGTAGCCTTAAAGCAAACAATGTAACACTGGCTTTATTTTCTCAGTGTTTTAATATAATTTTTCATAACCACAATAAATTAATTCATACATATTTCTTTCTGCAAATATATTTGTTTTATATATGTAACGTGGGTTTAGGTTATTTCCTGTTATAAATATTTTTGTGTATTGTAAGTGTACATTTTTGTGTGACCCATTAAGTTGAGCAAACAATTAATATTGGTTTACTTTCATTTTTTATTTTTTTATTTATTTGGTTTGTTTTGTGGCATCATCACTGGTTGCACTGTGTTCTCCTGTGCTCTTCTTTGGTGCCACTGGAGGGCATAGTGGTAACAATAATTAGCGGAAAACAGGGAAGGTCTAGCGATACATGTAACAAGCTATCTCGGAAATATTTCCACACAAATTTTGTTAGACACAGGTTGTAATGTTTTGAGTGTTAATGCAAGAATACAAATATTTACTTCACCCTTAGAGTCAGATATTATGATTTTAACATCGGCATAAGCAACTCCAATTGCGGTTATGGGAAGAGCAATTGCATCATTGTAGATACAGGATGTACAATACACACAAACGGTATATTTAGTGCAATATTTAGCCTGTGATATGATATTGGGAAATGATTTCTTGACAACACACGATGCCATAATAGACTACACAACAAATATGGTTCAAATTCGAGGACAATCTTTACAACTACAGGGTTCGTGTCTACAAAAACCAAAAACTTCCACACAAATTATGACAACAACACAAAATATTTTTGCACAAAAAGACATGATACTAAAACCACACGAAGTGTGGTACATTGACACACAGCTAGATACAAAAATTTCAAATGTCGTACAATACAACTTTGAACCTTCAGCTTAAATGATGGATAAACGCGGGGTACACATTTACGAGCTAACAGAGGACACATCCATTAAATTAAAAATAATAAAAATAAAATCAATTTCTAGTAGAATCATACAAACTACAAACTTAGGAAAGTGAACACTAACAGAACTAACCAATCCTTCGGTAATAAGAGGGGAAGAGAGTGACCAAGAGCCTTGGGGTAATATGAACACGGCAGACCAATCACTACAGGACTTAGAAGGAACTACAATAGGCATTAATGGAGATTTAGCACATTAAGAACTCAGATTAAGTTAATAAAACAATATATACAACTTTTTACACGTGGACCAGAAGAAATACAGAAAGCAAACATGCCACCATACAAAATTAAAATAAAGGAAACCCCCATCGTACTGCTACCTTATTGTTTAGGCCTAGCTGCAGGACAGTGTTAGAGAGGCAGGTTATGGAACTTAAAAAGCCAAGGTCACAGAATATTACCAAAGCGCATTCGCGGCACCCGAATTCGTTGTCATAAAGCCTTGAAATCAATGGAGGATGTGGTTGACTATCGAAAACTAAACAAACACATATAACAGGACGGATTTCCTTTACCAAGAACGGACATAATTTTTGACACTATTGACAATGCATAATATTTCTCTTCGATGGTCATAAACCATTCATTTTTTCATCAACCTATAGCTAATAAAGATAGATAGCACACAGCATTCGCGACACACAAAGGATTATTTCAATACACCAGGCTACCAATGGGAAAGCGAAAGCTTTCTAAACCATTGCAAACAAACATGAACTGATTGTTTGCAGGTATGCTCTATCAAGGCATGATTACATATGTTGACGACTTAGTGGCATATGGTGCAACATTTAAACATCAATTAAAGTCACTAGAGAAATTATTTTAAACATAAAATTCAACAAATCTGAAGCTAAAAACTTCGAAATGCCATTTGTTTACAAAATCATAGATGTTTTATGACACAACGTTTCCGCTTAAGGGATAAAACCATTGGAGAAACATTTTAAGACGATAAGAGAATTCCCACGACCAATACAAACACGTAGAGCAAAATACGTACGGAATTTCCTGGGTGCAGCTCCTTACTAAAAGAAATACATACTAAGTTTAGTACTGAACTCGTGAGACGAAAGAAATTGTGTCACTGCTACTGTTCAACATGTTAGTCTTCCCAAACGAGTCGCGCTGCGTAGATTTGCGTTACCCATATGCGATAATCCATTAATTTAGGTATGTAAAAAAAATTCACTCTGTGTCCACGTAGCGTGACAAGAGTCAAACGCTTCCCAATATGCGAATAACCCAAAATCTGTTGGTTCTACATTTACATTAATGAAATACATTGATACAATGAAATACATAGGGGAGCAAATAGTTAATACTTATTTAATTACTAAAGTTTAGAAAACTGCTAGTAAACAGATTGCGCAACCATAATGATTACGGTTTCAGACTGATGATACGTGGTTATAAGTTATTATTTATGGAACAGTTTTATTAAAATATTTTAATGAAATATTGTTAATTGTGAAATTTATTTTGATGGTAATGTGTTAACTACATTTTGGTTTTTGAGTTCCTTTTTATAATTTTGATGTTCACAGAACGGGGCGCCTTTAACCTGGCGCCACCTCCCTCCCCCCCGTACAGCGGGGGTTGCGGAGGTGATATTAACGCCTCTGCAACGAATCATATGGTAATCATTTTTATTTCCAAAACATTACCAAATTTGAATAATTTAGTGTATATCTTAATTTTATTGATTGCACTGTGTATACACACATTAATATTCACATTACCTTAAGTTAGAAATTAACGAAAATAAATTATATTAATATTTAAAATGCAATTCATGATACATTTTTCGATTTGTAGGTTATTGGCAGAATTTAGAAAGTCCTGCATAGGATAGGGTAACAAACATGTGGACAAATCATTATATCTCAATGATAAATATGGCAACACTGAATCAAATCACTAAAATAGGCTACAATAAAAGCAAAGTTTCAGTAAAATTAAAACATTTTATAAAACGCATTACAAGGCTTTATAAGTCGGCCATTTTCGAATGTCTTTAAGGATCAAAATGTCGACGGAGTGGCAAATAAGCAAAGTCATTACAATACTTTACAAATACTTTAAATATAGTGATTGTATTAGTGTATATGGTACTGGAATTATGTTAAACGAATATATAAACCAATTTCGCACTTTATACCTTTCCTGTATTCCAGATATAGAGATGTCAATCGGTTGTCTCTAAGGTGCAACACACACGGAGTGGAAACAGGAGCAGGGCTAGAAATATATATATAAAAACAGTAAATATTAATGATGTAAGGATGTTCTTGTATTAAAGTAAACTAAGTTGATACAGCAGTAATGTTGTGTGCCAGTATAAAAACATGAAATGATTTGAAATCGTACCTTGTCTAACAAAGAGTGTTAACGCATGTGTTAAAAGAAATTAATGTTTGAAGACCTTAAATTTAGAAAAGAAATTCAGTATCACCTAAGATAGCTATTTACATGAACACAAAATTAATACAATAAACTTCAAATTCTGCACTGAATCATATTCTGATTATGAAAGGTAGAGTCGAAGGTCAATATAAAACCAGTAGGTTTACTGTTAAAAAAACTATCAGTTAGCAACTTGTATAACTTATTTTCAAGTTTCAAGTTGTTCACTTGCATTTATAGCTTAAAATACACGTTTAAGACTGTATGAAACTTATCAAGTTTCCATGATTGAAATTGATTTTTATGTATTTAAATAAATCGAAAATAATTAATTAAACTGATTTTAATAGTTTTTTAAATTTCTTTTAATGGCTGTAAGTAAAGGTTAAATTGTTCTTTGTTTAAGGCTATGAAACTATCTTGACATTAACAAATATGCTATCTAGGCAAGTATTATTTACGACAGAAATAATTAGTTTATATATAATGTGACGTTTTTTTAGACATTCACGCCACCTATATTTTTTTTCTTTAATAAATAC
>JAGFPH010008679.1:0-20329 GCA_018207615.1 Philaenus spumarius
ACGGCAACCGCAAGGTGGCCGAACAGTCTTAGCTCCTATAGCATTTCCTTTTAGAGTCGTATACTCTTTTCCTTAATTTTTTAGTTTTTTTGCGACATTTTTGGCCCATGACTTGGTATTAGTTTTTCTCTTCCTTGATCTTTCTCCCTCCACTTTTTTCCTACCTCTTTTTTTCCTAGTCTCGATTTCATTGTCGTGTACTGTTGCTGGTTCAGCTTCGGGATTTCCCATATCATGTGATTCTGAAATCTTTCACTTAATTCTTCAAACGAAGGTTTGTTAATAGGCCTACTAGACCGAGGCTTGATACGTTTCGTTGAAGTTTTAGTCCTAGGCCTAGCTTGTTTTATCTCATTATCAGTGTCTGATTCACTACTAGAATTAGATGGAAAATACTCATCTGATGAATGGTCAGCAAACTCCGGGAATAAGTCGCTTAGTTCTGAAGGGGACCCAATTTCGACCTCATATCCAATGTCCTCTGGAAATTCTGCATTTATTACCGCTTCATGTTCATTATTAGAGTTAAAATTGACTTTTTCACGACTTGGACCAGCAATTCCTATTTCTTCCGCTACCGAACCTTCTTTCTTCGTAGGTTGAAAGATCTTCTTAGTCTCCGTAGGCTTGGGTTTGGTCTCAACTGCATTATCTTCAGCATCTGAAAATCTTCAAGTTTTTAATAAACTACAATAATAAATTTGTAGTAGGCCTATTTTAGGGAAGAACAGTTAGATTAAATTTAGCAGTTAAGAGTAGGCCTAAGAAAATTTTAAGTATTTTAGGAAGAGGACTGCCACTTTTAGTTAATTGATGTTAGTTAGGTTGGACTAGTTAGGCTAGGTTATAAACAACATGTAAGATTGATAGGGGAAGACTCCGTTACATTTGAATAAAATAATTTATTTATTAGCCTTCAACTTAAGTTAGTTATTTTAAACTTTGCTAATATTAGAGAAATAACAGTCTATGTTATCATATCTTTTAACAAAATAAAAACATGCTTTGATGGGTCTAGGCCTAAAACGTTGTAGGCCCTACACACTAGGCTAAAACATTTCTAGCAGATTCCTAAACCTGAACACAAGATTTGTTAATACATGGTGTGCTTATCCACACTTACATAATCTAAACAGTCTTCTTTCAAAATAATATAGGATAATGTGTTTGTTAATTTTCACAGGTTGACTTAAACCTAACCTTAAAACCAAGCATAAAAATTTAACTATCTGCATAACATGACACTTACCTTTCACTTTTGAATTATTGTCCTTTAAGGCCATTTGAAGGATTGCCTTTCCTCTACGAAATACAAATTCTTGTTTACTCATTTTGTAAACAAATTTAGTAAATAAATAGTAAAACTAACACAGCAGAGTCAGCTCTGAACATCACATGTGTTTGCTTGTACCATATGTATAAATATGGCCAAAGTACAAACAAAAATAAGAGTTACTTGGTGAAAAAGGGCCAATGTCACGATTGGCCCTTTCAACTCTTTGAGACATATTGTCACATAAAAGGCCAATATCGACTTTGGCCCATATTCAATTTAAGTAACTAGCATTATTAGTTTGCAACATTGGCCTTATTGAAGGTGTAATTCTGTTATTCTTAGGTTTAGACTTTGGCCTGTTTTACACCAAACAATATAGAATATTTTGAGTATAGTACATTGATAACCATAAAAAGGCCAATTTTGGACATTGGCCCTTTTAGAACCAAGCCACAGAATTATAAACATAAAAGTTTTAGGGAAGAAGCAAAATAAGTATAAATTACAAGTATAATTTACCTTCCAAAAAAGTAGAGGATTACAGTTGGAATTGGGACGTTCAAAGTACTGCTTCAGTAAAATTAATTATTGTATCGACAGTTTTACTTCTTTGTTTTTCTTGAAGCATTTTTTTCATAAAATCAAATTGAATCTTGTCACTTTTGGAACCTTCCATTTCTCTCGAACCAGAGTCTTCGTTTTCATTTCCTTGGTTACTCTCAGTAGATGACTTGATATGGATAGGTAATTCATTCTGTAAAAGTGATACTGCCGCTTTACAGTTTTCTGGCTTTTGCGGAAAGCTTCCTTCTTCAGCCTTGGATCAAGTAGAGTTGCCAATCTGCATGGTGTACTTTCCTCATAGGAAACAACCTAGATATGATATTAAGTAATACACTCATAATTTCCTTGCCAATTTCAGTTTGTACTTTAACTTCTTTTAATTTTGTAAAAATATCAAATAAAATAGGAATAATTAGCGATACGGTAATATAAATATCTCCTGACAATTTGTTTGTAGCGTCATCAAAAGGTTGAAGAAGTTCCACTACATATTTTAAAACAGAAATATCATCTGCAGTGATTCCTGGTGGTGCATTCTTGGTCTTTGATAGAGCAACTGTCGAAACTCGTCATGTAAAGAAAACACAATAACTACATAAAATCAAGGATTGTCCGACAGAATCGCCATAAGGTAATTAAAGTTAATAAATATTTAACAATCCAGTAAGACAAGCATTAAAAAATTTAATATAATCAACTTTTATTAATTAAATTGAAATCACAATTTATAAAAATATAACATAAACAAAACAAGTTATGTTTGTAGAACGCCTACTGTGGAAAAATATTACAAATATTATATTCCTTTTTTGCTCTCCTCTTCTAGTCGACTCCTGAATTATTATAATTTCTGATGGATCCTGTGGCGATGCATCGTCTTCGTCAGATAAATATTCATCATCACACATGCCTTCATTACCAATTATGATATTATGGAGTACACATGAGGCCACAATTGTTTGGGTTATCAACTCCAAATCGCTCATGTCTAAGTACTTCAGTTTTCTAAATTTACCTTTAAGCTTCCCAAAAGCCCGTTCAATTACAGAACGTACAGAAGATAACTTAATATTAAAATTTGATTGTTCTTCCGTTAAATATCCTGTATCTCTGTACGGAGTTAAAAGATTTTGAAATAACGGGTATGCACTATCTGCCAATAAGTGCTGTTGCATTGAAATTAATGGATTGTTTTCATTTTGCAACAAGTCAAATACAGGTGACATTCTAAAAACTCGAGCATCGTGCATTCTCCCTGGATACCCAGTTGAAATATTAATAAATTTTAAATTTTCGTTACAAATAGTCTGAAGTATAACAGAATGATTCCCTTTTCTGTTGTAGAAAACATTAAGATTTCCGACAGGCTGCTTAATTGTGATGAGGGTTCCATCAAGAGCTCCAATAATTCCTGGGAATCCTCTTGATCTGTTTTCAAACACCTAAATATAAAACAATAAATATTAATAATCTAAAATATGTGAAATTAGGCCTAGCTACTACACATTATTTTGTTAAATAAAATAAACTTACGGCTGCGCTTTGTTGCTGTTTCATTGCGTTTGGCCAAACTATGTGCTTATCAATTAAGTTTGATGTGGCCTTAATGATCTGCTTGAACATGTCATGCCCAGTACTTGGAGCAATTCCAAACCTATCTCCTGCAGCAAGAAAACTTTCTTGCTTGGCCAACATCCAAATAGTAAAATGCAATTTTTTATGTAATGGTATTAGATGCGACACTCCTTCAAGGGCCCTGCCAATTTCTTGAGTCAGAACCTAAAAATTAATAAAATAACTTGATTTAATATTTTTCTAAATTCCACAGCTATGTTATTTATCGTATAACAAAATTGCAATCCTGAATATACATATTAATCAATCATTTATTAACAGCTTACTTAATTGTAAAATATTTAATATATGGATTGGCCACATTTTCCGAGTTATGGTCGATCATTAGAGGCATATTCGATAATCAAATCTTAAGATAATTCATACTAAGCTCATCAAACATACGAAAGCCTATAGCTTTCAATTTTACAAAATTGTAACATTTTTATCAAAGGAAACTTTTGGGAAATTTAGGTTTTATAGGCTTTACACATTTTTAGATGTAGGCCTATGCAAATTTATTATACTTAACAAGAAGGTAACCTACCAAATAGTTTTAAATTGGTTATGAGTTTCCAATAAAGTTATTTACGAACGTAAAACTATTTCTAACCATAATTTAGCATAGATGAAATAAAACAATAACACACAATCTCACAATAAATACGTTTAATAAATCAAACGCGTTTCAACGACAAAGTCGCCATCCTCAGTGATAAAGCTACAAAAGCCAAAGTACAACCAAGTTGTGAGATTGTGTGTTATTGTTTTATTTCATCTATATTGTTCTCACAAGTCCAGCTCATTATTTACTTATTATTTAGCATCAGAGGCAGTTAAAAATAGATTTTGCTATTATAAACTTAAACTAGTCTTTTCAGTAATTTCTGTTTGTAGGCGTATGCAATATGCTTACATTATTTAAGTAGTGAAGGCCAAAAGTTGAATAGGACTTGTTCTCAACAAATGCCACTCCATTAGGGTAATTTTTAATTAATCATACTGTGTAATATAAAGAATCTTTTTAAATATAAACATTGTACTTTTATTCATAAACCAACGAAAATGTATTTAATTTTAAAAGTACCGGTATTCGAAGATAAAACAGACTAAATCTATATAGGCCTAACATCACTTCTTAAACTAATGGAGTGAAATAAAATTGTTGCCGCAAGACCGATTTAAAACTTATGGTTTAAGAAGTGTATGTCACCTAGACAAATAAAAAATACAATTGTTACTCTTGATTTTTTTATTTAAATGTAATTTATGTTTATACTAACCTCCATTGTCTCAGAATTCATCCTAAAGTGTTTTCGAAAATCAGATATGGTATACCTTGGAACAACATCCTCAAAATAATTTTCATTTTGTGTTAGGGGTTTCTCTTCAGAGTTGAAACATATTTTCAACTAATTCATTGTCTAGTTGCTCATCTAAGTGTATTCCAACATTTTCAACAACATTTACAACAAAGTTATCTTCTAAAAAATTAGCTACAAAAAACGCTTCATTAGCCATGATTGAAGATTGTTTACAGATTTAAATTTGACAGTTCAGTTACCGCTACAATCTACCAGTGCATTCGGCCGCACTGATGTTGGTGGAGGAATCCACCACTATGACGTCATCTACCTACCGGTGGATCTAACCAGTGCGGCCGAATGCAGTCAATGATACACAACAGCTGATTTTAACCTTTAGCGTTCACACCCCCTACAGAGTTGCACAAAGTTCACACAGGGGTCCCACAGACCCCAGTTGTGGTTTTTTTTAATACAAAAGTGTAATTGATTTATTTGCCACTATCAGTATTGTTAGACTTAGTACTTTATTTGTAAAGCAATCCAGCCCATTATAATTAGTTAAAATATTTTAAAATTATTTTAGTGGCTGTTATTGAGTTGCATGTAGTTTGATTAACAAAAAACACAAGCATTTTTTAATTTTTTTAAAATTTTATTTCAACGCATAATTTGAAAACTCTACATATTGTTTCATACACATTTAAGGTTATACTAATTAACCCTTTGAGCCCCGGGCATTTTTTTATGTTAAGGCTAAATAAGCCCAGCCAGTTATGCACAGTAGTGCTGAACATGCCCAGAGGTAAAAGGGCAGTTTTGTAAGCGTTTTGTAAAATAACTATAACTCCTTTATTTTTCAAGGAAAAATTTCAATTTTTTTTTTATTTTGTAGGCAATTGTTCATATAAATATAAAATGTAGGACATGAACACAAATCTAAATTTATATATATACATATAAATACTATATACAAATATAAATTTTTGTTTTTTGAAAAAGATTTTTGATAGTGAGAAAAATTTTCCCAGAAAAGGTCAATGTCTATTCTAATAGTAAATAATGTTTTGTAGACACTGTAACAATTTTAGATAGATATATTGAGTTATAAATTTTTTATAAATGTTTTTCCGATTACCCATAAAATCCCTGAATTTATGTAGTAACACATAGTTAGCAATAATATCATTACGTAATACTATTTATTATATATTTCTGGTGTATGTTACATATAATTATAAAGAAAAACTTAATATTATATTTTTTTAAAGCATTAAAAAATATAATATTAACTAATAAAGAACAGTATAATTAGAACTTACGAGCAGCATTATAAGACAGCAGAAATTGTTTGTATATTTTTCACCAGTCAATAACATTCAAATTGTTTTTACTCACAATAAAAATAAAATAAAAAACATGACACAAAAAGTAAAATTGCAATAAACTAAAAATTATAGGTACAACTTTAAAAGAAAAATGTTAACAGAAAGGTCTTCCTCAGTAGGGATACTGTGTGAAACAACAAAACCTGGGTCATCATAATCAATGTCATTTGTTACGGTAGGCCTAGGCATAGGCCTATTTATTTTTGAAAGTATTCGCTCTAATCTAGACACACTATTTGTTGCATCACAGGGGTCGTAAGAAGGGTCAATATCAGAGTCATCATTGTCTGATTCTGATAGAGAACTTAGGCCTATATTGTCCATAAAATCATCTTCAGAACTAATATCGCTATTTTCAATGTTTATTCCACTTTCATTTCGAAGTGCGTTTATCAAAGTGTCTTCACTCACAGGAGAAACAGATCTAGGTCTTTTGTTTGGACCACTCATTTTTCACAGATCACAGCAAAACGAAAAACACACTTTATAGACTAAAACAATTCAAACTTGCTTAGCAAACTCAAAAAAAAGTATAAAAAAGCAGCAGACTAACTGAAATCACTGTTAGTAAATAATCACAACCTGTAAGTAGACAGCTGAACATAATATAAAAACAAACTGACAGAAGTGATCGTATAGCCATGGCCTCTACGATTTTCGCGTCTTATATTAGTAATAACACTGTATGAAATGTCAAGATAAAATATGTTATGCATATATCCAAAAAGTTAATTTCTTCAACTTTAAACTACAATAAAGAATACTAAAATTCTTAAATACATATAGAATGAAACATGAAATAAAATCAAACTCTCAGAAGTGATCCTACAGCCATGGCCTCTACGATTTTCGAGTTTTATATTAGTAATACCACTATATGAAATGTCAAAATAAAATATCTAATGCATGTATCCAAAAAGGTAATTTCTTCAGCTTTAAACTGCAATAAACAATATTAAAATCCTTAAATAAATAGAGCCGTAAATTAAAGAAATGTGACCTGACGATATATCGGCAAGCGGGCATATTCGGCCTACTATCAGCTGACGATATATCGGCAGGCGGGCATATTTAGCTTACAATGAGGTGACGATATATCGGCAGCTGGGGCTCAAAGGGTTAATGATATAACAAACTTACAAAAAAAAACATATTTACTTGGAAAAAAATAACACCTTTTTATGGTATTTTACTGCCTAGCAACATTTCAGTGGAACACTTATTGAGAACAATCTAAACATAAAAAAGCTCTGTGCTCTTCACATATAGCACGACTACAGTTAGTACACACATTTTTGGATTTTCTGTCTTTATTCCGTGGACAAAAGGCACATCTCTGCTTCCTGGCTGGCTCATTCCTTTGTGGAGGAGGAGGTGGAACTTGCAGAATGTCCTGAATAAGTGTTTGTATGCTTCGTCTCATTCTTGAGGTTGCAAGTCTGGTTTGTAAGTGAGGCATCACGAGTTCCCTGGCTAAGTCATGTAAGAAACATCAACGAGTTACGTTTTTGTTCTCCTCATTTAACAAGTAAAGAACCATACTGTTTACTCCGGCTTGATTAAGCATACCAAAAAAAATCTGAGAGGCCACCGGTTGGTTCTTCTTGCCACTGAATAACAGTGACAGAGTTTGCCAAACGTATCAGTTCCTCCTTTCGTGGAGTTATAAAACAAAATAACTTCCGGTTTCTTGGTTTCTTCATCGATTGCATCGTCATAATGCATGGTTGACAGTAGAACTACGTTTTTGCCTCGTTTTGGAGAATGCACGACTAGAGTTTTATTGTGGTCAAAGGCAAAACGTGATGAACCTACTTCTTTGAAGGACTTAAAACTTTCAGGAATTTCCGCCTTGTCCTTCCTTAGCGTACCCACCATGGTGAGTCCGTAGTCTTGGACCATTGTCTGAAACAACCCGACGGGAGCAAACCAATTATCAACCGTAACACTACGGTTTGTCCCATGTATGGGTTCAGTAATGTTCCTGACTAAATATCTTGGTATTGGTTCTTTGTTTGGAGGAGACATTTTTCCAACGTAAGGTATAGCATTCAGCATATAAGAAGTTTTTACATCATTAAGGCTGACTATTTTCAGGCCATATTTGTCAGGTTTTGATTTGATGTAGACTCGAAATTGACATCTACCTCTAAAACCCAACAGCTGCTTGTCAACTGTGACATGTTCAAAAGGCGTGTTTTTTTTATAAACTTGTCCCAAATAAAACGAATAGGTGCTAGTTTGTCCGTGGTTTTTCTTTCCTGACGAGTTCTCTTATCGTCAAAACGAATACAAACAGATAGAAACTTAAATCTAAGCAAACTCATAGTTGCTCGAAAAATGGGGTTTCCCAAGTCCGTTGACCAAAGCTCAACTAAATTTCTCATTCCATTTATTAAAACACCTGCTGTGTAAAGTAGGCCAATAAACGCCAGCAACTCTTCATCATTTGTATGGTAGTGGTACGTTTGGATCGTTACTTCCCGTTCTTGAAGTTGTTGTTTTTGTCTTGTAATATCCTCATTCGTTCTCATAGTGATTTCTCCCAATATGTGATGGTCAAGTAACAATTTCCACGAATCTACAGGTTTTTGAACATTTCTGGCCGGGCCCTTAGCTCCTGGAAGATGTTTTACCAGGTTACGAGCCACTGACCTACCCTGCCTTTCAGGAACTTTAGTTGTCCAAACATATTTATTTTTACCCCTTAGTAAATATCTTCTACTCACATTATTTGCAGATTGTTCTCCTCCTGATTCACTTACGTTATTTGTAGCTGGTTCTTCCGTTTCATTATCATCTTGGGCAGTCTCATTTCCCTCTGCAACTTCAAATTCTTCATTGGCTACAAATTCATCACATTCCTCGTCCTCTTCTTCTGGAACAAAATCTGGATCTTCATCCGTGTTATCTCCACCAAAGTCACTCCCACTAACACTTAATCTTCTTCACATAAAGCTGCTAATATATCACCATTTGACCGCAAACTCATTTTACAAAATCACTATTGACATGTAATAAAAAAGGAGGAAACAACACCAGAACATACATTAAAAGTCAGCATAAAGTTCACACCGGGGTTTGTAGGACCCCAAACAGTAAACATAACCTATTCACTCAGAGTCTAGTGAGCAACTGACAGAAGCTATAGTGGGAGAAGTTAGCCAGGCTGGCCACCCTAATTTACACAGGGAGCAAAAATTCCCCACGCTCACTTTTCACCGAGAAAATTGAAAATTGATTTTTGCTGGGGTCCTGTAGACCCCGCAGTGAATGCTAAAGGATAATGTCCCATATTAATATAAGTTGATGTTCCCAACCTAAGAGTTTTTATTTAAAGGATTCCACATAGTACAAGTGGACTTATACTGTTATTAGAAAACTAAAGTTAGTGTTTTTTATGGGGCTAATAATACAAGTTGACTTATTTGCTTTTTACCAATCACAAAATTAGGCTAAAAACTTATACTAAAAATATCAAACTGTTAATGTGAGTAAAAATTAATATATATTATTAGTACAGGCTGTAAAGGTTGATTCAAACCATCACTCTATTGAGTTATCCTATTTTGACCATTTTGTGACTTATACTCCTTTTACCAAGCACCCTAGAGTTAACTGTATCTATAGTAACTAAACCAACAATCTAGTTCTATTGTTAAATAGAATCAATATAGTTTTTCTTTACATTTGAAGAAGAATTATTCTTTACATCATGTGTGCAATAATAATTGTTTTTATAACATTCATCACATTCTCCCCTCCCAAAAGAAAGTTATTCACAAAACATAGTCCCCTAAATATTTTGGAAGTTTTCTGGTTCTTTTGGGTCTTTCGAAGTTTTCATTTTTTGATTCAATTTGATGTTGGTTTTGTGAGTTTATAGAACTCTGACTTTCTCTTGACGGTGGGTAATTTTCTTGAATTCTTAAAAACGTTAAGGGTGAATCAGAGGTAGTTGTAGGGATTGTCATGGAGTGAGGTAGTGTAGTATCTTGTGAGCTAGGCGTTGATTCTTCATTTTGAACTAAGTTACCTCTTGGAGCAATTTGTCTCAAGGACACGCTAGTTTCAGTGCCATCTTTTCTTTTGATCAATGCGTAATCAGGGTTTGCTTGGAGTAACTCTGCTTCTTCAACGAGATCATCGTATTTACTCAATCTTGAGTTGTTCTTAACAAGAACTGGACCAGGGTTCAAAAGCCATTCAGGTAGTGTAGTTCCATTTTCTGATCTTCGGTGATAAGAAAAGAACCTTTCATGTGGGGTGCAATTAGTGGCGGTACACAAAAGTGACCTAATGGCATGTAAAGCTTCGTCTAATACTGTTTCCCATTTCGTGACTGGTAGGTCTCTAGTTTTAAGGGTTAGGTTGATGGTCCTCCAGATAATGCCATTGTACCGTTCCACTTGTCCATTACCTCTCGGGTTGTATGGAGTTGAGCGACTAGTAGCGACACCAAGAGAATTGAGGAAAGATGTGATATCATAAGACATAAATGAAGAGCCTCTATCTGATGTGCCGTTATTCAAGTTCCACGCCACCAAGATATTACGCTCATCAAATATTCTGTATTACTGACCAGCAATACAACTGTTCTAGTAGTCCCTTTTTGTCCCGCAAGGTGACACCACTCAACAGCACCCACCAGCTGTTAGCAGACATGCGCTTTGAACCAACTTTAGACACGGTATGCTTTTCAGTTGAAGTAGCCATTTTTTTTCTTTGTGAATTCCGTCGAGTCACTCAAGAGAAGCGACGCCATGTGTAATGCCGTTCAAAAACTTTAACCTGTTCGGTAGTTAAATTGTAAAATGTTATAGTCGGGTGTTTATTGAACGACACTTCAGTGCGCTATTAAATAACATGCTTTGTTTTTAAAGCCTTTTCAACAAAACACCAGGTATGTCATAGCAATATTACCAAATCAAAATGTCTTAGCGTGTTCATTTTTGCTTATTAAACATTAGCCTTATAAGTTATTGCCAAGTTTATATTTAATATTATAAATAATATTTCAAAATTATTAAGTGTATTTTTAATATTTATCTAATTCAATTTTTGATTCTTTGAGTACAACTCTTGCCTAAATTCAAACCTAAGTCTAGGTTAAAGCAAATTGTGTAACCATATTGTTATAACTTTAAAGTCATAAAGTAAAGTAAAGTTGTGTAACTTTATTATCTTATGGTCATTCCGTTTTGAGGAAAGTCTGAAACATATGAACATATGAACATGTGCATTCTGAATTACACATGTGTTTGCATTTTACATGTGGTAACAGTTAAAGTTTAACATGACAAATGGTAACAGGTTAACTAATGTTAAATCTTGAATTACCAATTAACAATTATTCTCAACCTTGCCTGTTGAGAACCTAAAGGCAAACTCTTTAAGCCTAAAGTCTGTTCACAATGTTTTTGGTTTTAAAACCTACCATAATTGCTAAAACCATGTTCTTTTGTTTTACATGCAGTGTATAACTGGTGCAAGATGGAGGGTTAAATATGTTCTGCTGCAATTAAAAAACCATTACCTTCAGACCACTGATACAACTCTTTCTACTTAATTTCGCCAACAGTGCCTAGTACTTTAATGTAGTTACACTCAATTTGCTATCTATTAGTTCAAAACATAGCTATGAACTAAACAATAAACTTGTACTTAAATCTGCTGTGAACTTACTCATAAATTATTTATTGAATAAGTTGTATAAACATTGTTGTCTTTCTTAGTGTTAATATATAATAAATGTCTTTATAATTTAATTGGGAGGTGCGCTATAGCAAATTTTGGAACTACAATCCTCCAGGGATTTTCAGTCAAAATTCTACAGTTTTTTCAAAATTTATTATAAGAGAGACGTCTCACTATATTATTAAATGCCATTATTTTTATTATTTCATTTCACTTAGCATTAAGGTTGGCCAACAAAATAAATGTTACCTATTAACAAATCCATGGTACAATGTCTCTAATTTTGTGATTTTGTATAATTAATAGAATTGTATAAATTTGTATTTATTATTAATGGGGAGGGTTTTTCAACTTTAATTTTTTTGGGGAGGGATCTTTTAAACTTAACAAAAATTAATATTGTAAAGCTAAACTTTTATTAAATTCTTTTTTTGTAATTAAGGGCGTATAAGTTTATCACTTTTTTATTAAGGGCATGTCATTTTTTTTAATATATATTTAAAATATATTTTTCTCTTGGTTTTGGTCAATAAATCAAAATCTAATCTAACTTCTTCTTTATTGAGTTGACCTCAATATATCTGAATAATATTTGTGAGTGATCGGCTAAGACATTTCTTCAGTTTGGCGAGTATTATTTTTTTTAGGTAAGTCTTTTGAACATGTCCAGTCTATGTGGTCCAGTATAGCTTCCATATATATTTAATTGTCTTTATCCAAAACTGGTACACTGAGTGTATGAAAGCAGGTAAACCAGTTAAAAAGAAAAGTTTGGTCAAACAGTTAATGACAGTAGCTGAACTTATATATCCTGGCAAGGAAAGACAAAGGGAAATCTTGAAAATTCATTGATGATCGTTAAGATATATCTATTTTTAGTTTTAGTGGGGAGCGGTCCTTTAAAGTCTATGTTTAACCTTTCCATAGGTGCCGTAGCTTTGATAAGCTGACCTTGGTATTTACAGAATCTAGGTTTTACCAATGAGCATATACCACACCGGGATGTCATTTGCTTTATGTCTTCAACTGATTAAGGCAAGTTTTTTGACCTTATCCAGTGGAGCATTCTGGTTATTCCAGGGTGGCAGAGAGCCTGGTGAATTTCAAAGAGCTTGTTGCGACTATCCACAGCTCCACAAACTCGAGATAAAGTATCAGCCTTGATATTTTCTATTCCTGGTCTATATATGATATCAAAATCGTACGGAGCTAGTTCGATTCGCTATCTCGCAACTTTATCATTTTTTAGCTTACTAGATAGTCTCTTGTTGAAGATATAAGAAAGCGCCTGTTGATCTGTGATCAACTTAAATGATTTCCCTATTAAAAATATTTTCCACTTCCTAAGCGACTCCATTATGGCTGAAGCCTCCTTTTCTATAGCAGAATGGGACTTCTCTGCTTTTGAAAGAGTACGGGAGAAAAACGCTACTGGTCTATTATCTTGACTTAATATAGCAGACAGGGAAAAGTTTGAAGCATCGGTTTTCGACGGTTAGGGGGCGATCACCTGATATAGTAGTGATTGTAACATTTGCTGTCTTTCTTTAAATTTTCAAAATCGTTTAACGCTTTCTGAGATAGTGGAAAAGATTTACTATTGATTACATTTTGAATTTTACATGAAAACCTGGGAATCCATTTTGCATAGTAGGCAAAGAAACCCATAACCCGTTTTAATGATTTAGAGCTTAAAGGGGGTGGCAGTTCAAGCAATGGTTTCAAACGATCCGGATCAGGCTTAGTTACTTGATGACTTACCAAATGTCCAAGAAGTTTTATAATTTTCTTTGAATATATACTTTTCTTGTGGTTTATAACTAGCCCATATTTTTGTACATATGAAAGAAACTTTGACAGATTTTGGTCATGATCTGAAACTGATGTTCCGCACACAGTAATATCATCAAGGTAAGCTATGACTCCGTTAAGTCCTTCATCATGGATTATTTTGTCCATCACTCGTTGGAAACAAGCCACTCCATTAGTAACGCCAAAAGGAATTCTAGTAAATTCATATAATTTACCACAAGCTTCAAAAGCCGTAAAGTGCCTCTCTTCTGGTAATGTAGGGATTTGGTGATAAGCATCTTTCAAATCAATAGAACTAAATACTGTATAATTAGCAACTTTTCTTACTACACTATCTACATCCGGTAAAGGATATGCATCAAGCAAAGTATACTTATTTATAGTTTGAGAATAATCAATAACTAGCCTGCTTTTACGATTACCGTTTCTAGTCACTAGTACTTGTGCACGCCATGGAGATATACTGTCTGTTATAATTTCTTCTGACAGCAGTTTATAAATTTCTAATTTGATGAACTGGGTGTCTTCTTCGGAATACCGCCTGGATCTAGTAGCTATAGGTTTACAGTCTGGGGATAGATTGCCAAACAACTTATGATGCTGCACAAGAGCTGGGGCTGCATTGCAAATTTGAAGAGTGTCTGTAACACTAACAGCCATGTCACAGAGAAAATATACAATAAGAAATAATCAGCTGTTTCCTATAGTGACTAAAAACACAGAGGTTTGGTCTAAATAAATAAATGACGCAATACTTAAATAATATTAACCATTTATAATTTTTATATATATATATTTCTTAATGACGCAAAATAATTACAATAGAATCATTTTTTTTTATAAACAAATAATAAAATATAAAAGCAGACTGTAAAAGTAGGTAATATAAAAGCAGACTTAAAAAACATATTAATATATGAACGTATGTAAAATGTGAAAATTATATAAAAACTTTGTTTCAATGAGTGGTGCGTTATAAGCGAACAATATAAAGCGGCAGTTGAAATTATGGACAGTTCAATAAATAAAAAATAGTAACAGGACATAACACAATTCAATATGTATCGAGATCTTAGTATGATAACATATACAATGATCATGGAAGCAATTAGAAGAGAGAGAGAGGATCAACCTGTGTACGTGAAAGAACACAGATATCAAAAGATACGGAACGCGACAGAACGTTCTGGTAGCAGTGGAACGAGACAGTACGTTCTAAAAAGACTTTCTTCTAACAAGATGGCGTAACAGTTCATGTGAGTTGCACAAAGCCGGCGAGTAATAGTATACGGAAAATGTAGTTTTTCTTATAAAATGGTGACAAGTTTAGTCCCAAACTAAAACAAATGTACCTTTGAGTTGGTGTAGTTATAAAAAATTGAATTGATTATGTAAACTGAGTGTTTTTCGACATATAACTTTTCCATGTGCTTCGGCGGGATGGTGTAAGATAGGCTTCAGAAGTGAATTGTGTTAACGACGAAAAAACCTAGGTAAAGAACAGTGCAACGAGTGAAACTGTAAGTAATAATGGCCATAGGACATATTTTTTAGTCTGCAGATATAAAAATTTTTCATTTTACTAAAAACTAACTCTTTTGATTTCTATTGCGTCATAGCTTAAGATATGGATGACGAAACTTGGTATAATTGTAAATAATTCTTTGATTTGTTTGTATATTTGTATCATTATGTTGATGTCTTTTAATTGCTGTAAATATTCATTTTTCATTATGTTTGAGTAAACAATAGTTGTCTTGCCACGATGCCTTGAATTTCTTTATATAGCCACAAATGTCCATTTAGCTGGTACTTTAATAGCCAGGTATCCACCCCTGAGAAAATCAAATTAATTAACAAATATTTCTCAGTGATTAATAATTATAAGTAGATATATGCAAACAGAGCATAAGTGAGGTTATATGTGGATTGTCGCAAACATTATGATTTTTTTTTTATTATTAAGATTGTGGGAGTAAAATGAAGGTGATTTTTAAGGTTTTAAAAGTAAGGTGAGTGGAAGTAAGGTGAAAAATATGATATTGTTCTACGTTGAAGTTGGGAGAAAGATGTTATGGAGAGTTTAAGTGGGTGATGATTTACTATTGAAGTAAGGCAATAGGCCTAGGAGGTATATAAGTGATTTAAAGTATTACATGAGCGACAACTTTTGTTTTTAAGGTGAAAAAGTGAAGGAGAGATATTAATGATTATTAGATAATCCACATATAGCGTTTTTATTTTGATTTAAAACATATTTTTTAATTTTTGAACTTTTTACCGAACCCCACATTTTTTTTTCACAGTATAACTTAATATATTTTTAGTTTTTGTAACCGTAAGTTACAGAATGGCTTTCCCAACGTGGGGCTGAAATACAAAAGAAGATATTTTTAGTTTTTGTAACCTTCCGTTACATGTCACGCTTGCCACCAAATGACATATCGATCTTAGAATGCAATTTCATTACCTATGAGAACATCAGCACACAACTCATTAAGAACAGAAAGTTTAAGGTTCGGATAATCATGTTTAGCCAGCCTAAGATCAGCTAGTATATAGCCCTCAAGCTGAGAAGTCAAGGATGTTGAGGCCATTGATACACGGCCAATTTCTGGATATATTTTAACATTATGAATTTTAGCAAAATTCTTATTTATATAACTACAAGAACTTCCCGTATCTATCAGGCATGTAACAGGAATATTATTAATATAGCCTTTAACTAAAGCTTTAGCTATTATCGAAGACGCTATCTTTTTGTTTATAGTATCTTGAATAGACTTATTTGTGCTAGATTTACACACCTGGACATAGTGGCCTATCTTATTACACTTACTGCAAACAGCTTCTCTATCTGGGCACTTGACTCTAGGATGCTTGTTATATCCACAGAAGTAAAATTTATTCAAATATTTAGGAATAGAAGCAGTTAATAATTCATTAGAAGTCTGTGAGCCATTTATTTGGCTTGATTCTAGTATAGGAGTAGGACCGACTTTTAATGCAGTATTAGGTTTATAGTTATTAGAATTACTTATGTCTGTTAATGTAGAACTAGCTGTAGGGGAGAGTGGTGTACCTTGAAACTATTTTTGGTTTTTGATGGCTAACATTAGAATGACATATGATAAAGGCATAATTCTTTTGTCTTTAACTACTTTATACTTTTTTATAAGTTATACATTTTTAACTTCCCGCTAAGAAAATTGAAAATTTTCTGAAATCGGGAAGTTATTGGTTTCACCCCGTTTTTCGAAAATCGAGTATTCATCAGATCTCGACGTTTTGAGGTCCTAGGAAACTTCCCTGACCACTCCCGAGAGGGTGTCACCCTGTCTGTATGTATGTGTGTGTGTGTGTGTGTGTATGTAAGTATGTGACCCGCTTATAACTTTTGAACGGCTTAACCGATTGGATTCTACAAACGGCGTTCTAAAGAGTTCCATCAAACTTAGATTTCCTGAAAATTTCAACTAATTCGGACCGGTAGATTCTGAGAAATTTCAAAAACACTAAGAAATAAAACATTTTCAAATCAGGTTTTTTTGGAATGACTTTTAAACGGCTTTACCGATCAATTCCAAAATCTAATCAGCTTTTAACCTTGAAAAGCGACGTTGATCGCTACCAGTCTGGTCAAAATCGGTTAATTCGTTCGTGAGATAACGTGAACGAAAGAAAATAAAAAAAAGTGTTTTTCTCAATTTCTCCGAAATTTTTCATCAGAAAAATTTTTGTTGTCGATTCTTTCAATGGACTCAAAAAACTGCATCAATTGCCGCAAATCGCATAAAAATCGGTTGATTCATTCGCGAGATATCGTGAACGAAAGAAAATAAAAAAAAGTGTTTTTCCTCAATTTCTCCGAAACTTTTCATCTGAAAAATTTTTGTTGTTGATTCTTTCAATGGACTTAAAAAACTGCATCGATTGCCGCAAATCGCATAAAAATCGGTTGATTCGTTCAAAAGTTATGGCAGTTCAAAATTTCCAAAAATAGTGTTTGTTGTAATTAAACTTAGCGGGAAGTTACATGGATGGCCTTTAGGGTCAACCGTTTTCCAAATTTTTTTCTAAATTTTTAACAAAGTAATTTGGGAGTTTTACCAGATTTAAAAAAAAGTGCAACTAGGTTCAAGGTACAAAGTGTGTGTTGTACCTTGAACCTGGGTATTTTGTACCTTGAACCTATGTGTACCATACCTTGGATTTTGTAATAAAACTCACATAATTTTTATACTTGTTTGTATAAGCATTTATTTAGCAACACAAATAATTATATTTTTTAATAGAAACAGGAGATTTGTTTATATTTTTTAATATTACACATAAAAAGACTTATTTTATGAAAAAAAAAATTAACATAAAAAACGAATATACCCTGCTAAAAATAAAGTATTAAACATAAAAATATTAGCAGTATTATTAAAAATAAAAGACTAAGAAATATTAAACATCAGATTGCAGTACAACAGAACATCTACCCAACCGAGTAATTTGACAAATCCACACTAAATGTTAATTTTTGGAGCTGCCTTTCAGACCCGCCAGATAACATGGGATGAGGTAACTTAAAAATAATATCACTTTTTTCTATTTCATAAGTATTTGGGTCTTGCCTTGTAAATTTTTGAGAAGCTACATCTTTCTTGAGGTATTTAACATCATATACGTCACAGTTTATAGAAATAATTTCAGCCACAAAATACTTCACATTTTTCTTTGAACTAAGTTTTATAAGTACAAAACTTCCTACTTCAATGTTCACGTCATCCGGATCCTTCAATTCAGTAAAATCTTCCGAGAGGCTATCCTCATCACATAAATTGGCTTCGTCAGCTGAATCTGACTCTGAACTTTCATAAAGAATTTTTTTAACAGTTTTAACCCTGGCTAAAATGTCTTTTTGGGTGGTTTGAGCTTTCTTGTCATCTTGTTAGCTTCTATGCGTTCTTTTTCTGGAGTGTCTGTCAAAATGAGAGATTTCCCTTTAGGTCTTCCCTTTCCAGTCGGTTTTCTGGGTAAGGCCTTAGGATATGGTCGGATATCTTCAGGGGAAACTATTATTGGCAAAGAAGAAGAAGTTGGGGTGCTTGGAGCAGGAAGAACAGTTGAAGACAAAGGACTACAATCTGAGATTGAAGGTATAATGGTTAAAGTTGAAGGTCTGTTATATGAGGTTGAAGGTCCATCAGATGAGGTTGAAGGCCCACCAGAAAAATTCGAAGGCCCTCCAGGTGAAAGAGAACTAGGTAAATCAGAAGGCATTGGTCGATCTATCACACTTAAACCTAGAAAATCACTTTCAGGAAAAATGTTTTCATTCAGAGGGAACAAACCTGTTTTTTTAAAACCTGCAGAGATATTGGTAGGGGTGAAAGCTAATGGAAATGCCCGCCCAACTAATTCTGCCACATCATAAATTGTAGCTGGCTTCCCAACGTTCCCTGGGGTGTTCATCCAATCGTTCATTGCCGAATTAAAGTAAGATTTGAATGGTCCATACACGCTCCTATCTAAAGGTTGCAGCTTGTGACTCGTGTGAAGATGAAAAGTCACCAGTCACACCATTTTCTTTAGCCAGTTTGATTGTTTGGACAGAAATGTGGCTTTCGTGATTGTCCATCAACAGAATTACTCTTTTATTTTTACTGGCACCACTAAAATTAATGAAGTGTTGAAAAAACTGAAAAAATAAATCTTCATTTGACCATCCTGATGGATTTGCTCCTCCGATGGACTAACTACATATGATTTTTAAAGTTTTTACGTGGGAAAATTAAAATTGGAGAAATAAAACCACCTCCAGCATTGACTGCAGCAATCATAGTAATGTTGGTCCCTCTTTCCGCATTAGTCATGCTTCCAACTTGCTTGAGACCTTTCGTAGCTGGTATTTTAGGAGGGACATGAACTGTTGAGATCCCTGTTTCATCACAGTTGCAAATATTGAATGGAGTTATTCCACAATTTTTTTCCAAAGCACTTTTATAATTTGTAAAAAAAAAGAGCAACATTGGACTTATTAAAAGATGTACTGCGTGCCAAGCTGGTTGCTTCCGGCTTTCTCAAAGATAACTGCTTTGAATATCTCTTACGAAATTGCCGCAACCACTCTTTACCAGCTATCTTATTTGTATCCCAAGAGGAATCAAACTTTTTATTATTTTGATTTGCAAACTGATAGGCTAAAACTCTGACAGCTTTTAGGGTTAAGCCATAATGCAGGTGTGACGCATTCAGAATATAATCTACTAGAAGCTGCTCCTCTTCTACAGTAAAAACCTTTTTTACATCATTATTATGCTTATATTCATAATGTGTCAAACCTGAAGCTTTGAACTTTTTTACATGTCTAAGAAGTGTTGCCTTGTCAATACTGTATTCCTTTGCAGCACCATATACTGTACGCTCTTCTTTCATCACCATTTGCACAGCCATCTCCAGATCCACTTTGCATATTGGTCGTCTTTTCACACCTGAGGCTCTGCGGCATCTGGAAAAATGAACAAAACCTTTAGGCCAAAATAATACTAAGCTTGAACTACACTTAAGGCTTTGCTTTTTCACATGATCAGACTTTATATTATTAGGTTTTTTATAAGCATATATATAGGCCTAGTCATAAAAATAAATAGGCAATACCATATATTGTAAAATGTTTTATTTAT
>JAGFPH010008679.1:20429-50034 GCA_018207615.1 Philaenus spumarius
TATGGTACCTTGAAAGTAACCAACTGATCTGTAAAGAACAGTGTGGTTTCCGACAGGGAAGATCATCTATCGATCAGCTGGTTTTGTTAGAGTCGGCCATTGAAAATGCCTTCCTTCTTCGACAGACACTTGTTGCAGTGTTTTTCGATCTTGAAAAGGCATATGATACGGCTTGGAGAAGAGGAATTCTAAATGTTTTACAATCTTGGGGTATTCAAGGGAGAATCTTAGCATTTATTAAAAACTTTCTGTCCAATCGATATTTTAGGGTGCGTCTTGGATCCACCTTATCAGATCGATTGTATTTAGAGAATGGTGAACCTCAAGGCAGCGTACTTAGCGTCACCTTATTTGCAGTTGCTATTAATAGCATCACTGCTAATGTCCGATTACCTGTCCACTGTTCTCTTTTTGTTGATGATTTTGCCATCTACATGGCAACCAGAAACACAGCAACCGCAGAAAGAACACTGCAATTAACGATCAACAAATTACAAACATGGTCCAATCAGACAGGATTTAAGTTTGCCGCTGCTAAAACTAGATGCATTGCTTTTACTCATCTCAGACAGCATTTTAGTCCCACTTTGTACCTAAACAGAACTCTACTTCACTCCGATAACACAGTCACATTTCTAGGTCTTATTTTAGACCATAGACTCTCTTGGAACCCGCATGTGTCAAATTTAAAATCACGCTGCATCAAGATCTTAGATATGTTACGGGTTTTAAGCGGTTCTCATTGGGGAGCCGATAGAACCTGCATGCTGCGTTTTTACCGAGCTCTTATTCGATCACGAATTGACTATGGGTCCATAGTCTATTCGTCAGCTAGGTTATCGGTTCTTAAAAAGATTGATTCCGTTCATAACACTGCTCTCCGTCTAGCATCCGGAGCTTTTCGTTCTAGTCCCATTAGTAGTCTGCTTGTTGAAACGGGTGAGCCATCGCTCACGCGACGAAGACAACGGCTACAATTGTCATATATGTGTAATATGCGCTCCAAACCTTTACACCCTTCATATGATATTATATTCAACAATCCATTATTTACACAGTATGAATTTCGTAAACAATCTACTGCTCCCTATGGGATCAGAACTATCCGTATCCTCAATAATCTAGGTTTAGCACTACCTCCAATATATGAAAATACACCATGTTTTGTCGCTCCATGGTTAATTAAAAAACCTCATGTTGATCTTTCACTGTCTAGATATCTAAAACAAACTACACCCGATGTTGTTTACTGTCAGGAATTTATATCCATATGTAAACTCTACCCATCAAGTCAGATCATTTTCACTGATGGTTCTAAACTGGACAATGGAGTCGGATGTGCATTTGTTCTGTCAGGAAACAGCTTCACTTATAGATTACCATCTTGCTCTTCTGTATATACAGCAGAACTTTTTGCAATACTCAAGGCACTCAATATTGTACTGGCAACACCGGTGCACCTTCTTATATGTTTAGATTCAAGAAGTGCACTTGAATCCATTCAAGATATGTACTCTCCTAACCCTTTGGTCAAAGATATTCTGTGCTCCATGCACAGACTTTGGCTACGGGGCGTGGGAGTAACATTTTGCTGGGTTCCGGGTCATGCCGGTATACATGGAAACACTAAAGCAGACCTAGCTGCTAAGGAAGCCACTTCCTTACAGCCTAGCGTGAGTAGAGTAATGTCGTCCGACTTTATGTCCTCTGTAAAACAAGCCCTGTTTAGACAGTGGGAAGAAGAGTGGGTAGCAGTACAAGGTAATAAACTCCGGCAAATTAAAGATACCGTTCGGCCATGGATATCCTCAAACCGCCAAAGCCGTCGAGAGGAAGTGATGGTTTCTCGCCTACTCATTGGCCATTCTGGGTTAACCCATGGATTTCTGATGCGTCGGGGGGATCCGCCGCTTTGTCCTTACTGCTTTAACCTTCTTTCAATTAAACATCTACTTCTAGATTGTGAAAAGCTGAAACATGTTCGGAAGACGTTTTGTCTACGAAATTGCATTCAGAGGATGCTGGGTGATGACTCCCAAACCATTAATATGGTGTTAGCATTCCTCCATCGGTTGAATGTAATTGGAAACATTTGAAACAACATACATTTACGTAACTTACATACCATGTTTAGATTTATTACTTGTTATTTTAATTAGAGTTTTATTCATTGTTATGTTACAGGGCCCTTTACAACCCTGTGACAAGTTGTTAGTGTATAATTGTTGTTATCGTTGTTATTTTGTCGTGTATCGTCTTGCCACGCGCAAACCTCCCTTCCATTTTAATTTATTCAATAAACACAACCTTTTGTTGTTAACTTTAACACTTTCCCTCATCAAATAACATCCAAGTGTTTTCAGGCCTTATTTGATGTTGTTCTGTTGTACTACCCCGTTAGAACAATTTGAGAGGTTTGGCGAGGGCAAGAAAAGGAAAACTTTTTGTTTCCTATTCTTAAGTTTTTTAAATTTAAATTAATTAGACCTTTTTTGTCTTTTGTGTAGTACACTAGCTCAATTCTAGACTCTTTTTCGGGATCGTTCCCTTTGGAGTTAAATTTGTAGTGATCCGTGAATAACTCACCTGCTGACTTAATTACACTAGAGCACTGAATGGTTTTAGGATTATCTTGATTGGATTTGTAAATTATATATTAAAAAATTTTCTATTGAAAACACAAAAACGATTTATTAATTAACATATATCCATTAACTTTGAAACAACAAATTATTATTTTCAAAAACACAATGAAATTTATTAATCTTTAACTTATAAATACAAATATTGAAAAATAGCAAAGTGATTAATTATTTTATTAATTAAAATTTGTAGATTAATGATTATATTATTTACATACAAGTAACAATGATCGTTTGCCACTTACAGAACACAAGAAGTTCGACGCATATTTCCTTCTGTCGATTTCCAGCGATTTAAAGTTGTTCTCCTTGGTCCCCAGAATGGTTTCTTCGGCTTACAGTTGTCTTCTCCTAGACTTAATTAAAGTTGTCCTCTCCTAGTTAATTGTAGTATCTTTTGGCAAGATAGGCCGTTTATATGGATATTCTTCTCCCGAAATTATCACGACCCGACTTAGCTTTAGGCCGGAGCTAGAACGAACGCACACCGAACTGATCGCCCTACGACTTTCTCTAAGTACCCTCGGAGCTTGGTCAGCTGTTTACTCGTTGGCGCTTCGTGCTAAACTGATGTTAGAGGGGATGCAGGCTTCTATCCTCGACTTTTAACTTGTCAAACCAACATCTTCCTCTATGTAACAAGAAATCCTGATTTCTTGCTTTAGAAATATATTTTTTGGTCTTAATATATTTCCTGATTTATTTGATGAATTTTAGTGCCTTTATTTCCCATCGATTAGGCCTAATTTAATTATTATCTTCATTTATTGAATTACAATGTGCGGTCTGTTCTGCTCTTCGTAGTAGATCCGATGACGTCACTTCCCTCTTGGTGCTTCGGGCTTGACTTCATGTCCGTGCCTGTCGTTTTGCGAATTTAGCTTTGATTTCATCCAAACTCTATAACTTCTTTTTGCGTGGTCGGATTTTGGTTTTATTGACTTCTATGGATTGGTTGACGTTTTCTGGTTTCTCTGGAATTCGAATGGCGTTTCTACTCCTCTTCCTTCTTGAGTTATAGACTTCGTTAGTTTTGCTTAAATTTTGAAATTTATTTCCTGTAAATTTGAAATTTTCCATTTTTTCTTGCTTGTATCCTCTTCGGTTGGTCTTGAAACGCGTAAATCTGGTGTTGGTTTTTTGATAGCTTGTTTTGTTGTCTAGTTATTCAGCTTGTTGTTACTCTAATTGCCTTCGTTTGGTTTTAGGCGTCTCATTCCCTCCCTTTAAAGCTCTTTTCATATCTCACATGGCATTACAATTTATTACACATACATACACCCTATTTTATCAATATTTCCCTTTTATTAATCTCCCTTGTATTTATTTTGAATTAATACAAATTTTTATTAATTTATTTGATTTTTACAAAACTATTTATTTATTTATATTGAACTTCGACTTGATTATGCCCTATTATTGACTCTATTAAATGCTATTTTTTATGATTTAATTATATTTGAACTTTATGAGTTATTGGCCTTTTTATGCCCAAGAATGACTTTACACTTTATTTTTTAGCTATTAAACTTTATAATTTTATATTTTTTATTACTTTATTTTCTTAACCCTTTTTAACTCTACAAATGACTCTACTTTGTTTTTGGATTTTATTCAAGTTCTGCAAAATCGATTTGTTTACGCTTACATTATTGTCTATAACTTTTTAACAAATTATCATAACAAAATTATTTTTATTACTCCTTGCTTATTTAACTCTCCTTTCAACATAAATCTAATAATAACAACTTTTTTTTATAAAATTACAAACCCCTATCTTTCAATGTTAATTCATTTCTACCAAATTTAGACAAGACTGGACAAGTCAATTCCTGTCAGATCCTGCAAGGTTTTGGTTCGACTTTGTCGCTAAAGCATACGTCATAGTCTGCACTTATTCAACTACCACAATTTTAGTTAATTCTTCAAAATTATTACTAAATACTATTTTCACATTGGAAACTACTTTTTTATCTTAATTTTGGGCTTTTTTGACACCCTTTAGCTTTAACCTTTTGTTATTTTGACTCTGAATTTATTTTAATTAATGTAATTAATTAACCCCAATTGGATCGGTCAATTGGCCGTTCCAGTCTGTAGTGTGTGTAAATTAAAAGTTTAAATTTATACCTGTGTGTGATTGTATGAGCATTATATGAATGCTCTTCGTTATCCAGGCGATGATAACCACCCAGGTTTTTCGCCTTTAAACCCCCCCCCCCCAAAAAAAATTGTATATTCTATTGTCTGAAGAAAATTTGTAAAAGTACATAACCAATGATCCCATTCTTTAGAGGCTGTGGCTGAATATGGATTTACATAAAATCTGGATGGTTTTAGATTTTTCTCCATTAGTCTAAAGTTAATAAAATTGTAGTGTAGTGGATGAATAAAAGACTTAGAACCTTTTAAGTATATAAGGCTTTTATTAACTTTAAACTATACCTACAGAAACTGATCTTCAGAATAAAATTGGCCTTCATAATATTATAATGAAATCTAACAAACTATAAACAGTCATTGGTTGCTATGGCAACCAATCATGTGTGCAATAATAATTGTTTTTATAACATTCATCACAGACAGCATAAAAACATACTTGACTTTTCAAAACCTTTAATAATGAATGACAAAAATATATGCAATAACAGTCTAACAGTCACATAATTATTTATGAGTCAATGTTCTGGTTCAAAAACACCAACATCTTGATTCTTTCAGGGTCAAGCCTATTTCTTTTTGCATCACAAATATTGCCTGCTGTACTGAACAGTCGTTCGCTGAAAATAGTGGATGGAGGAATACCACAATATTTAATTGCCAGTATTTTCAGCCTCTTGTTTGTACTATCTGACCAGTATATGCCACTTTGATTTTCACATTTTGGATCCATTGTATTTTCTTAAAGGTAATTTCTCCAATTCTATTTTGTGGTAGAAGAAAATATCCTATTGGCCTCGATGATTGTGAATCTCCTTCTCAAAGACGATATTAAATCATTCCTTAGTCCTTGTAGACATGAGCCAGCAAGGTCCTGCTTTTCCAAAATATGGAGTATTGTGGCGACCATTGGAATGACCTGAAAAAGAACAGCCTTTTTAGGTTTCATAAATTTGTTGTATTGAATTAAAAATGGTATTGTTTTTACTGCAATTTGAGGATGTATTCTCCTAACCCTATATTTTCTTAATTAAATTCCTTATAGTTCCTCAAAACAAAACACACATGACACAAGTAGTCTACTATGATAAATATATACAGTTTTATACAGGTGTACAAAAAGTCCTGCACTGGTTTAATATTTCGTATATAAAGAAAATTTGAAGGTAGATGTGATTGAGGAACCAACTCTATGTAAAAATACTATTTTATTAAGATTTCAAAAAATTTATCCGTCATCTTGGATCCGCCATTTTGAATGTAACTTTGTTTTTTTAAATGGGAAGGTGGTCATGTGATACATCATTTCGATGTAGAATTTCAAGAGAAAACTAACGGTGAAAATTGCACATCCATATCTTTAACCAATTAAAAATGGCGGCCAAAAAAACAATGAAGTCTTGTTTTTCGATTGGCTTATACAAATTAAAAGTGCAATTTTTATGTAGGTACCTATACCGAATTGAGGTTAAGTAAGCCTGTCTAAAATCAACATTTACTATTGAATGTGTTGTGAGATAATACTCTGTTTTGAGCATACACAAAATTTTAGGTCTAGACTATTTTTGTTATTTTAGGTTAGGCTATATATTTTTTCAACGTGTTATATGTTTTGCAGTTTATGTTAAACTTAATACCACCAAATACAACTTCAGGAGTACTTTTTAATCAAATCTAACTTCTTCATTTTCAATTAATAGAAAACGCCTATTAAGAATTTCGGCGAAAGTATACATTAACACTTCAGATGATTTGAAGGTTAGGTTACCAACTTATGGATTTGAAAATGAAAGCATAAAAAAATAGCCTGAAATTCTTACTTACAGTCTCTAGCCTAGTCACAGTATGTTTCCACATTGTTAACATATTTAAGTCGCTAACATCAATTAAGTTGTTTTGCATTAGGCTACATAAATATTTGCTGGAGAGTAATGTATACTTTTGCCAGAATTTCAATAGAGTCAGATAAACTTTGCACAATCTAATAAAAAATAGAACTGATTATGGTAGATCTAGCTTATATGTTATTCTTGCCTTCAAACTTACCTCGGAGACAATTGAATGTGCTTTGCTCACTTGAAGAGTAGCCGTCTCAAAAACCTCTAGGATGTGCACAGCATACTTAAATGTTTTCCAACCATCGGTTGTAAATTCCAATGGAACTTAACTTCCACTCTTTGCTGAGACTGGGACAAGGGCATTCTTTTGCTCATTAATCCTTCTACGCATATGGAAAGTGCTATTCCATCTCATTGGTTCATCCTGGATCATTTGATCAAGTTGAGCCTGACATTCTTTAAGCAAGTTTGTAAGTTTAGCCGAATGCTTGAAACTGCCTACTATCTTTTTGGCTTTTTTAATAAGATTGTTTATTTTGGGATTGTCTAAAAAGTCATCTTTTACTACTAACGGCAACGTATGGGCTACACATGGAATAGCTTCATACTGTGACCAAGGTGTGGCAGCTGTAATGTCAGTACCTTTGTCTCTTACTACAGCCACCATTTTTTGTTCTATTTCTCAATCATGAAATACTTTTAATAAAAATGCCAACAAATTATCCACAGTATGGTTTAATTCAGTGAATGGTGAAACATCTAGAAATTTAACAAATCTCTGTTGCTTTCATAGAAATAAGCAGTTATAGCCAAGTAGTCTTCAATTGCTTACATTGAAATTACAGCTGTCTTTTGTACTATCAGTTCATCTTTTATTCTGCAGCTGTTTCCCTACAATACAATCCCATATGACATAATCTTGTAACTGTGGAATTGTTTGTTGCCTTTTTGAATGTTTAAAGCATTTTATTACTTTGGGAAAGTAGCTCTTTCCATCAGGTGTTGCCTCAAATTGGTCCGACTCTGCTGAATCTTCTGTAGTTGAAAGCTGAGTGAAAGTTAAGGATGTTATCGACTGTGTAATTTGGGATGGTTCGTCTAAATTCAATTCGTTAGAGTCAAAAGACAAGTCAGAACATCATGAACTAGATGGTTGGTCTATCTGAATCGATAGTAACCCTACTTCTTTCGAAAAGCTACTAGGCCTAGTAGACACAGCTTCGTCTCCAAGTGTTTTGGTACATGATGTGTCTAGGCCTATTTTTTGTTTTGTAATAAAACAATCTAGTGTGCCCTTAATTTTAGTTGAGAACAATTCATTGCTGCTACCTAAATTTTCAGTGGTAGGCCTATTTATTAGCAGCACCAATATCAGTTTTGGTTTTTAGTGATTTCACTTTAATGTGCATTATATTAATTGTATGAACTAGTTTTGAACACGACCAACACATTTAACACTTACAAAACATCCATCCAATTACATACACACATACATTAAACAACACAACATTCCTATTCTCATCTTCTTTTAGGAATTTTGACTGTGCAGAGCCATTGAGCGTTGGGAGTGCTGAAACTGCCAGAGTTTTGAAAACCACTGGTTTGGTGTACAAAGAGACATCATTCAGATTCGTCTGATGAGTCTATAAACAAAGAATTGCTTAAGAAGACAAAGGAGAGGGCTACTCAACAACTATCTGAGTTGCCAGCTCCCAAATTTTTAGTTTTTTCAAACGCCGAAAAGGATTCAGATTTATCAAAGTTATCACCCTTTGTAATCAACAAGGCAATTACTGGAACAGCGGGCCCTGTACTTTCCATTAGGAAATTACAGAATGGCACCATTTTAGTGAAAACTAACTTCGAGAAACAAAGTTTGTCACTGTTAAAGATGACTTCTATCAATGACAAAGTCAAGGTGTTATTATTCAAAAAGTGTCATTACCTGTAGAGACTTGATCTCCATTAGTTTGGAGGAATTAAAAAGCGAATTAGTTAGCCAGTCGATCGTTTTGATGTCATTCGCATAATGCGTAACGAAAATGGAGAGAAAAAAGCCACTGCTTCTTTAAATCTAACTTTGGCTCACCCACATTGCCAGAGTATATCTATGCAGGTTTCTATCGTCCTTCAGTTAGACCTTACGTCCCACACGTACGTCCCTCGACGTTGCTTTAAGTGTCAAGGGTTTGGACACGTGAGTTCTACTTGCACAAAGCAAGAAACATGCAGTCAATGCGGTAAAAAAGGTCATAATAGTGAGGGCTGCAATGATGATGCCAAGTGTCCCAACTGTGGCGGCGATCATCCAGCACGGTCCTCTAACTGAAAAGTTTAAAGAAGAAAAAGCAATCCTTACTATTATGGCTAAGAAAAAAATATCATTTAACGCCGCAAACAAATTATATAAAACCTCTAGGCTTGCTCTGGAATGCAAATCATTTGTTGCAGTGATTTCAAACAAGAGGAACACTCCATGCACAAATTGTGGAGAATTGGCTAAAACAGTAAAAATATTGAGTAGCTCAGCTAGTCACCCTATTCTCTAAAGTGTCTCCTTCCGCTCCAGCTTCTGTTTTAGTTCCTTCAAATTCCGTCCTCTGGTTTCTCGATCTCAAAAGCGGAAAAAGAACCATCTATTCCTGCTCTTGATCTGAGAACTAGAACTCGTGAAAAAAATATATTAAAAAAGAAAATTACCCCAATAACTGGGGTAAAAAACAATTTCTAAAAAATCTTATACTTGTCCTTCTATAGTAACAGGAAGAAGTTCTGGACCCGTTCCAGGAAAGAAATCTGTTGCTATAAAAAGTAAAAATATAAAAAGTACTAAAAAAGAAAATGAAAAAGAGGTTCCCCTACAAATATTCCTAAAAAAAACCCTATCCCTATCCTACCCCACCTTCAACAATTTCTAACATCTAATAAATAAAGCCTTCTGGAATGATTTTACAAATCAATTTGCATTGCCAGAAAATAATCAACATATTTCTATAAATGAAACAGTTGATATATTTACAGATTCCATCATTTTTCAACAGCAGAAAATACTATACCAAAATCTTCAACATGACCAAAAAGTCTACCAGTTTCTTGGTGGAATGACAAATCTAAGTAGCTCTGCGTTTACGAAGAAAAGCATTAAGAACCTTTAATTGAATACCGACTGGAGAAAATCAAAAAAATTATAAAATCTTGCATGCCAAAGCTCGCAGAGTATTCAGGCAGAGCAGGAAAGATTCTTGGACCCATTATATCGGTACAATAACCAGAACGACTCCCACATCAACAGTTTGGAAGAAGCTACGTTCTGTGTGTGGCCATGTTTCCTCTGCTCCTTTGGTGGGACTGATGCAGCAGGATGGGATATTGACTACAGACAGCCATCAAATTGTAAGCATTTTGGGCTCATCCTTTTCTAGGTTCTCTTCAACTGCTGTGTGTTATGATGCTTTTTGTACATATAAAACTGCTCAAGAGGTCATGCCATTCACTTTCGGTATATCGCAGGATTCTCAGTTAAATGACCCATTTACAATGGATGAATTGGAATCTGCCTTATTGTCGGCTAGGGATTCAGCTCCCGGACCCGATAATGTCGTATATTCTATGATTAAACACATTCCAGAGTCATTTAGGGCAGCTCTTCTCCAAATATACAATCGTATATGGGATGAGCATATCTTTCCTGATTCTTTGTTAAGATTACACACAGTTGACATAGTTCAGTTACGTATTAAACAATTTATGAGCATGTAATAATAGGTTTATGGTCTAGACAAAAACATGTTGCGGTTAATTGATTTAACATACGTAATTTAACATCAAAATTATGGTAACATCGAAAGTTACTGAACCACACAAATTCAGTATATGAAATAGATACAACACTTGTATTAAAGTACTTAGTTATATAATATTGTGCGTATATATATGTATATATATATATATATATTAGCTTCTTTACTAGCATTTTATCGTATGGGTAATATTTAGTTACAAATATTTTCTTTTACTTACGTCATCCCATACACACTTTCTTTTTCGACCGGTTTCACTGCTTCACATTGTCAGCATCTTCAGGAAATCCACTATTGCTTCGTCAAAGTCATTTTACATAAAAACATCACATTACAGAACACAAAATGCACTCACAAACATACATTACAAAAGCACACACCATGTATACTTTACGTCCTATTAGGTCGCCGGCCAATTCAGTACTGAATCTGTATCTCGTGTTCTATCGCTATCCAAATATTCAGAGTAAATAATGTCTGAATCAAATTTAATTTGCTCATTCACTATTTTAATCTTGCTTGTTTGGCTTTCAATAAATATATAAAATCGCTCCCAAGCATTCATATTATATCCCTTGTCACATTGTTTTAAGATCTGCATTGTTATGCAAATGTAGGGCTAATAAAGGATATTAGGTGTAAGCTTGAATGTAATGATTTAATTCTGACGAAGGTTGATAAAAGTAAATCTGTGTGCATAATGAATAAGAATGACTACATTGATAAAACGGAACAATACATCCAAGATAACCGGTTTGAGCAAATATCTAAAGACCCTACTACGGTGTATTGTAATATTATTAAGAACTGTGTAAAGAGATCAAACTTGCTTATCAATAAACAAGATACACTCAAGTTAATAGAGCAAAATCCAATAGCCCCTGTTATGAGAGGAATACCTAAAATACACAAACAAGGAATACCAATACGACCTTTGGTTAATTACATTAGAAGTCCAGGCTACAGAATTTCTAAGTTTTTAACTTCTATTCTTAGAGTAAATATGGATTTGAAAGGAACCTTCAATATTACTGATAGTATTGACTTAGTTGATAAGCTGAAGCAAATACCGTTAACATACAAGTCACGTATGATTTCATTTGATATTTGCAATATGTACACAAACATCCCCACCAATGAAGTGATCGATATAATAGTTGATAAGCTTTTTGAGGACGGCCGCAATTTAGCCTATATAAAGCAAATAATAACAATCTTAAAAGTTACTATCAATCAAAATTACTTCAAATTTAACAACCAGATTTATAGTCAGAAATATGGCCTTATGATGGGAGACCCGAAAGCTAGTATATTGTCGGAAGTGTTTCTGCAGGAATTTGATACAAAAATAAATAACACCTTAAATTGTAAACACGACATTATAGCTTACTTCAGATATGTAGATGATATATTGATAATATATAATGAATCTGATGAAAATGAACCAGATACGATGATTGAATCATTAAACCACCTGCATAATAACATGGTATTTACATACGAGAAGGAAAAGCAGGGAACAATCAACTACCTGGACATCACTATTTCGAGGAATAAAAACGAACTCGAGTTTAACATATACAGGAAACCAACTTATGTCGATATCACAATACATAACACTTCTAACCACCCCACTATTCATAAACTATCAGCATATAGGTCAATGATAAACCGTGCTTTGAAAATACCTTTAAGTCTAGAAAACTTTAAATTGGAAATTGAATATATAAAAGAAGTGGCAATATTCAATGGGTACCAAGAGCAAATGGTAGACAAACTTCTTTCACAGATAAGGGGGAAATTAAACAATCAAATTAGGTTGGATAAAAACACACAGTTGGAAAAACATAAAGATAAAAAAGAAAATTATATATTATTTCATTATGTAGGCCAAAAAACACACCGCATTGCTAGGTTGTTTAAAAAAAGATTTAACTATGAAATAGCATACAAAACTAATAATAACATTGAAATGAAACTAAGCACTAATTTAGACAAAATTTGCAAATACAATAACCCGGGTGTGTATAAATTAACATGTAAATCATGCAATAGTGCATATATAGGACAAACTGTTAATTTAAAAAAAAGATTTAAACAACATATGGCTGCAATAAAACTGGACCAACCAGAAAAATCTAATTTCTCTAACCATATTCTGAATAACCTACACGCATATGACACGATAGAAAGCACAATGCAGATCTTAAAACAATGTGACAAGGGATATAATATGAATGCTTGGGAGCGATTTTATATATTTATTGAAAGCCAAACAAGCAAGATTAAAATAGTGAATGAGCAAATTAAGTTTGATTCAGACATTATTTACTCTGCATATTTGGATAGCGATAGAACACGAGATACAGATTCAGTACTGAATTGGCCGGCGACCTAATAGGACGTAAAGTATACATGGTGTGTGCTTTTGTAATGTATGTTTGTGAGTGCATTTTGTGTTCTGTAATGTGATGTTTTTATGTAAAATGACTTTGACGAAGCAATAGTGGATTTCCTGAAGATGCTGACAATGTGAAGCAGCGAAACCGGTCGAAAAAGAAAGTGTGTATGGGATGACGTAAGTAAAAGAAAATATTTGTAACTATATATATATATATATATATATATTTATATTTTATTGCTGGCCAACCTTTAATTTATAGATATGTGCATATATTTATTTAAAAAAATTCCTGAAATAATAATAAAAAATAAAATAAAAGTGAATTTTCATTTATTATATAAATTGTTTATGTGTGACGTCACAAAGAAATAATTTAGAATGAGCCCTAGGGATCTGGAGAAACAAAAATTAGCTATAGCACGCCGTCCTTGTGAAAATATATAAATTATGTTAAAGTTTCTTTAGCCTTTGTTAAGATTACACACAGTTGACAGTTCAGTTTCGTATTAAACAATTTATGAGCCTGTAATAATAGGTTTATGGTCTAGACCAGGGGTCTCCAAACTACGGCCCGCGGACAGATTTTGTCCGGCCCGCGGAAGACCATTGGAAAGGAAATGTTTCATACTTTAATTTTTGTATTTACAAGTTTTTTCTAAAACGTATATTTACATACATAATCATCGTTTTAGTTTACTGGCAAAACAAGCAAGACCTGCTAGGCCTAAACACGCGTGAATTGCGTTACTTTGCCCCTCTCTACAGGACAGCCATTTTATATTCTAAGATATTTCTAATATCTGAATTAATCGTCATAGCTTTCTGCTTCTAAAGTTGTCATCAAATCAGAAATATTTCAATCCCCACTACTAGTAACAAAGGCGTTTCCTACATGCTTGCACGCTTCCTTCAGTCAGCCAATCAAATACAAGGCTTGTCTAGAACCCTCCCAAAAGGGTGTGTCCGTTCTATTTTTAACTTTTTTTTTATATGGTTGTGAAGGGGGAGAATTCAGGTTTCATTATCTGTAAACAGAAGTAACTTTCGTGTGATAGCTTGCTTCCTACGAGCGTGGGAACCAAGCCATAAAAATGTTCCCAGCGAGGGGTTTCAAATAACGACATTTGGACCGCTGCCAACTATGCTATTTGCTTACGAAAAAATTACAAAAAATGTTTACTTCTTGTTACGTAGGCCTAAAGTTGAACTTTTTTCTTTCGTTACAGAACTTTTCTTGTTTCTTTAGCTTATAACTTTTACAATTTTACATCAATACATTTTTTAATTACCTACATAAATTCTTTGAACCTTTCTCTACAAAAAAGGTACAGAACACTTTTGGATTGGTATATAATTACTATAGTTGGCGAATTTTTTAAATAATCTCTGCAAAACTCGCGAAAAGGACTAAGCGTTGCAAAACTTTAACGTGAACAGTTTTAGGGATAAAGAAACACAGAATTGTAATGAGTAAAGACATGTATAATATGCAGAAAATTACATAATAACTTACATAATTACATAATAATTTGTTATGCTTCAGTATATAATAACTAACAAATTATTGAAATGAATCCAATTAACATTTTATACATTTTAAATAAAAACATAACAGTAGTTTATACCCGTAAACTGGGGAGACAGTTTAATTACCCTGTAATTATAGAGTAATTATATAGGTATTATTTTAAGTGCACCATAATTAAAGGTAATAAATCATGTAATTATAGAGTAATTATAGAGGTATTATTTTAAGTGCACCATAATTAAAGGTAATAAATCTTATAAATATGAGTAATTATAGAACCAGCGAGCTGAATTCTGACCCTTATGATAAAGCGCCTTAAATCATCTATTATTATTAGGTTGGGCAATGTAGGGTCCACTGATTTCATATCAGGTAACCCTTCTTGAAATATTCTCTCCAGACCCGAACTAAAAGAGTTGTTCAACTACCCCGGTGTATAAGTCCGATTTTTATAAAATATATAGATGTTATCTGAGTGCATCAGTTGAAACAATGGAGCGTTTGTTTAATCATCAATTCTCATGTGTTGTAGCCGGGCCCTCAGGTTGTGGGAAATCGCAATTTTTTATAAACTTTCTTAAAACATATGCCTTTGTTGTGCAATGTCGAGTTTAAAAAAATATACTGGCATTATTCGGTGTGGCAGCCATCATACAATATTGATAACATACCAATAATATTTCAAGAAAGCTTGCCCGATATGAATTCAGTGGACCCCACATCACCCAACCTAATAATAATAGATGATTTAATGCGCGAATCGAATAGTAGTGTTGTGGATATATTTACGAAAAGTTGTCACCACAGAAACATTAGCGTATTTTTCATTACACAAAATTTGTTTCATCAGGGCAAAGGACGAGATATTTCTCTTCCCATTATATAGTGTATTTCAAAAATCCTAGGGATAAAAGTCAAATAAGACATCTGGCTCAACAGGTATACCCTGAAAAGATGCTTACATTGACGCTACTAAACAACCTCACGGATACCTTTTGTTTGATATGAAACAATCAACACCTGAAGATTTGAGAATAAGGTCATGTATTTTCCCCACGGATGAATATAATTACGTTTATGTTCCAAAAAAAGAAATATAAATGAACACAACTGTCTATTAGGCGTCATTTGTCTACCATGTCTCTCGTACTGTAATAAGCAATGTCGAGTTACTCCGCACGTTATTAAAAATGAAACCACTTAGAAGAAAGCATTATTTGAAATCAGCCGATTATAATTTAATTCAGTCGATATGCGAGTGCGCTTACAATACGTTAAAAGGAAATGTTCCCTTATCAAAACCTCAGAAGTGTAAATTATCCCGGTATAAGCACATCCTTAGAAAACTTGCAAAGAGCGGTAAAAAATGGAAGAATAAAAAACACATAATAATACAAAAAGGAGGTAAGTTATTTCCGTTATTAATTGGTCCTATTCTGAGTACAGTACTTCAGCATTTACTAAATAAAAATGGAGCATGCTAAGAAAATGGTTATATTGCCCCAGGATTTTGTACAAAAAATGCATCAAAATGAAAGCGCAGGAATATTGAGCGATTTAGATAAAGAAATAAAAGGCATATTAAATAATTCTAACATTAACGATCGGGAAAAATGGTTAAAATATCAACAAGTTTTACAACGGTTTCTTCATTTCGCTGAGCAACAAAGAAAGCCTATAGAACTCTCGATACATGAAGCTAGTAGTTATAAAGAGCATGAAGAAAAAGAATATACGGATTTTAACGAAATCAGGCAAAACGAAATTTTAGAATCAATACCTAAAACATTTTGAAAAAATGGTGAAAATCTTTTAAACCGTTTATCGCAAGATAAATCTATAAAATGAGACTCCTTAGGTACCGTCACTATTAACAATGTTCGAATTCCTGGATCTAATATAGTAGACCTTTTTAACAATGCATTAAGATCTAGAAAAACGACAAATTCTCCAGGGTGGGATCAATTTATAATTGCGTTAAAAAGAAATAATGTCCCCCAAAGTTATATAGGAAATCCTAAACTTCGAGATTATTTGGATAAAGAAATTATAAAAGAGACGGGCGCTAGAAAACGTGATCCAATGTTTCATAGATCACCTGCTAGGCAACCTGTAACACCCGAAAGAAGTTCATCAAGCATTATTAGATAATCTCTATCGCCACGAACTCTACCATTAACGTGGGATAAACTTTCACTTTAAAAATGGACAAAGAGCTAACGAAAATCTACTATAACACATCTCATCCTGCAGGGTATTCTGGAGCTAATGCGTTGATATAAATTATGTTGGCTATGAAATATAAGTACAAAACAAAAAAATTAAAGAATGGCTTCAATCTCAAGATACATATACTCTTCATAAACAAGTGCGAAAAAACTTTCCCAGAAATAAATATACTGTCAACAATATAGATCAGTTATGGCAAGCTGACTTAAACGATATGCGTGGAATAGCTAAATATAACGATGGAACTAATTACATATTAACAGTTATTGACGTATTTAGTAAATTCGCATTTTCATTTCAGTTAAAAAATAAAACTGGAACCTCAGTTTAAGCCTCGCGCGCACTAGGGCGGCACGGCACGGACGGGCGGTACGGCACGGACGGGCGGTACGGAACGGACGGGTTGAGCGAACAGCGGCGTGAATTTAGGTCAGTCTATACACTACTGTGAAAGTACACGTAGTGCAGTGCAGTTAATTTTGAGAATGGATATCGATGAAGAAGTGGTGATAGTTAGCTTAATTTTGGCGGAAGAAGAGGAGAAGATTAGAAAGAGAAAGCAAAGATTTTGGATACACAACATAAACAGGAAAAGACTAAGTTTCGGCGAGTTCCACACCTTGTTTCCTGATCTTATAGAGGATGATGTGAAGTTTTTTCAGTACTTCAGAATGACTCACGATAAGTTTGAATGTCTGCTAAACCTTCTGGAAGGCGAATTATTCAGAGAAAAAACAAAGTTCCGAAGTCCAGTGCAACCAAAAGAAAGGCTAGCCATTTGTGTGAGGTAAGTGTTATAAAATAAAAATAATAATTGCTAAATGGAAGATCACAATTAAAACAATAAATTGAAAATAATAAAAATCAGAATACCTTCAATTTTTTACTTATTGTTTTTTTGGAGGAATTAAAAATGCAATTAATGAAATCAATATGTTTATTAACATACGTATTAACGAACAGCATTTCCGCTGTTCAACAAGAGTTTTAATGCGTAAGTTAAACTGGAGGATAACATTTGCAACTTAAAAAATTGAAATGAACGTCAGGCTTTACGTTTAAAGTCGTAATTTATAGCAATAGAGAGGTATATTTCACTCTTCACTTTTACTACACTTCAATGCACACTTAAGTATCTACACTTTTCAAATTATACATAAAAATGAGGAAGTTAATAACAAACATCATAAAATAGCCAATTATGAATTATTAGGTTTGGTACAAAAGATTACCATACTAAAAGAAATCAAAGTATAAAGTTGACTTAAATAAAAAATCAAACATTTAAAAAAGTTATCATATGTAACGTAAAAAATGACGTAAAATTATAAATATTTATCATATATTACTCGTATTAATGAATACAAATAAATACCAAAATACAATTTAGTTATCTCAGATTATTCGGAGTTCTTCCATCCCCATGTGTAGTAATTCTGAAGTGTTGATGGATCTTCATTAAATTTTCCCGTTGAAAATTTGTCAGTTTGCTGTCGTGCATTTTCTGATGTACAATGTTGAGCCTGTAGTTCTTGAGTTGTTGTTTCTTGCAAGTTATGTATATTAACCGTGTTCAAGTCCGTGGTCAATGGTGGTTTGTAAAATTGGTCAGTTTGCTGCCGTGCAGGTTGTGGTGTACGAGGTTGAACCTGAAGTTCTTGAGTTGTTGTTCGTTGCAATTGATGTATATTAACCGTGTTCAAGTCCGTGGTCAATGGTTGTTCAAAAGTTTTCATAGCAATTTCCAATTCTTTATCAGATACCAACTGGAATATTTTTTTCTTGATTTCTATTTGATCTTTTGAAGGAAACCCTTTGACAGTTTGTGTCATTGTCATAAAAAATGATGTTAATGCATCGTCTTCTTTATGTGCTGGTTCAGAAGTTTGGCGTTTTTTTTCCAAGAATTCTTGTAGAACATTTGCTGCTGTTTTTTCAGTAGAATTTCCCGTCCTGCTTCTTTTTTGCGGGTGTCTACTGGTCCTGATGATCGATGAACCGCGGGATGACGTTGATGGGGATGCGCACGAACGCTGCAAATCAGATGATGGATTCACTGACACACTTGGCGATTCCGTAATCTCGGGATTGTCGACGTCTTCGTCGCCATAACAGTTCTGTAACTCATCCTCATATATAGTTTCGCTGTTTTCTTCTTCAGTTTGACTTTGTGATGCTGTAAAATTACACTTTCGATTGTCTTCGTCAATAATATATGGTACAAGGAAGGTTAGTTCTTGCTCATACTTTGGAGGTTTAATATTTTTCGCAGCTTGGCCGCTTTTTGTTCTACGTCGTTGTAGAGCTTTTCTGTGGTTGTCTCTTACTTTGGCCCATCGGTCCTTGCATTCCGCACCTGAAAATCCCGAGACATATAGGTTACAGAAAATTAAAAAATACGTCTTTCAACACTACTAAAACATATAATATATTTACACTTATACTGTACTTATACATACGAGACGGTAAAATATATATACAAGATGTTATTAAGGCAATCGATTTCAACCAGTAACACTGGCCATCATCAGGCCCAATCAGAGAATGTTTCTCTGATTGGGCCTGATGATGGCCAGTGTTACTGGTTGAAATTGATTGCCTTAACAACATCTTGTATATATATATTTTCCGTCTCGTATGTAAGTACAGTATAAGTGTAAATATATTATATGTTTTAGTAGTGTTGAAAGACGTATTTTTTAGTTTACCTAGTAAATATAACAAAACGTATCATGCTAATCAAAAAACTGTTTAGAAAATTAAGGTTCATGATTTTTAAAAAGAAAAATAAACACTCGTACAAAAGCCTGTATTCATCATTCTTTCTCTTTTTTTTTTAGGTTTCTTGCAACTGGCATGTCTTACCGATCCCTGGCATTCTCTTTTCGAATGGGTCTAACAACAATAAGAGAAATTGTTCATACAACATGTGAGGCGTTATGGAGAATCTTGCAACCCCTCGTGATGCCAGAGCCTACAGAGTGCATGTGGAAAGAGATTGAAAAAGGATTCTGCACAAGGTGGAACTTTCCAAATGCTGTGGGAGCTCTTGATGGAAAACATGTTGTGATACAAGCACCAGACAACAGTGGAGCTGATTACTTCTGCTACAAAAAATGCTTTAGCATTGTGTTATTGGCGTTAGTGGATGCAGAAAAAAAGTTCATTTTCGTAGATGTCGGTGGCTATGGCAAAAACTCTGATGCCAGTATTTTCAATTCATCTGAATTGGGGAAAAAGTTACAAGATGGGACATTGAACCTTCCATCTGCAAAGAAATTGCCGGGCACTGATGTGTTTCTTCCTCATGTGATTATTGGAGATGAAGCTTTTCCTCTAAGAACCAATATCATGCGGCCATACTCAAGAGACGATGTTCACGGCAAGATTGAAGAAAAAATTTACAACTACCGAACTAGTAGGGCTCGAAACGTAGTTGAAAATGCATTTGGCATTTTGGTTCGTAGATTTCGTCTTTTTGAAAGGAAACTTTCTCTTTCTCAAGAGCACCTAACACATGTGATTCTTGCAGCTTGTTGTCTGCATAATTACTTAAAAAAAGACACGTGTTATTGGACAGAAAAAGATGTACGAGTTACATTTGCAGATGCTAGATCGTTTGCCTCATTGAGAGGCACAGGTGGTTTGTCTGGTTGCGAAGCTATTGCAGTTAGAAACATCTTTAAAGATTATTTTAACTCTGAGTTTGGATCAGTAGAGTGGCAAAGGAAAAGAGCTCAAGTTGGAAAGCAATGTGTTTGAAGGGCTAAAAGTCTACTTAAAAAAGACGCAGTAATTGTGTATTCAGGAATTTATTGTTATAGCACCTAAAACAAAATACTGAGCTTCTCAAGAAAAATGTCTGTGTGTTAAAAATTACAACATGTCTTGAGCATATAATGTGGAAGTTTTTATTGCTACTCCCTAATTCTACATTTGGCACTCTAGTGCGCGCGTAGCGGGCAAAGTATAATATAGGAATATGTTCCAAAATGAGGACTTTATTGTTATAAATTTGGATTGGGCTTTGACTTGGGCAGATCTATTTTGAGCATATACTATATATTGGCCCCCTAACCCAACCCAATTAACCCACTTCACATTACATGGTATTATTTTTATACAAGTTATATTATGTCATTGTTACGTAGATTTACCTCAAATTATGGAAATTTGAATGTATGATTTTTGAAAGCAAACAGATTCATAATCTGTTATGTAAAGCTATTCCAGGTCACAGTGGTGTATATATGAAATTTTGTCGGGCGGGGGGGGCCGAGAATACCGGGGGGTTTGGGGGGTATGGAATACCCCCCAGCCACAGGGTGGTCCGGGGGGACTCCCCCGGGAAAAATGTCAAATCAGGTGTCAAAAATCACGTTTTTAACTACTCTAGCACTAAAAAACTGATAGAAAATTGGTTCGTTTCTCAGGGGAAAACAATTATTTAGGCCTGAATTATATTCTGTAAATAATTTAAAAAGGCCTAAGAAAAATATATGATTCCAATGTTGAATAGCATAAATGTTGAAAAGAAACATTTTTACTTTTTATAAACCTATTTTCTGGAAAGGTTATCAGTTCATCATCACCGGTAGGTTACATAAATTTGTTACACAAATAAAAATATGTGTATCAAATGCAGAAGTGGATGCGAACATGTGAAAGTATGAATTCCTGCTTCGCTCAAAATCGTTTGAGATATACGCCAAAAAGATAAAATATTTCCAAGTTAATGCTCAGGCATATACAGAGTGTAAATTAAGTATTGAAACAAATATGTATTTTTTAACAATATTAGATAAGAATATTTTGTTTTTGGCATTGATTGTTAACAAAAGTTCTGCCTTTGTAACATACAAACAAAAAACAAACACCAAATAAAACATTGGTTTAGCGCGAGACACTACTTAACCTATCACCCCAATGATCGAAGTGAAGCCACATTTAAGCTTAAAATAGATTTTTATCATATCAATGAGCATAGCCTACAAAATTAATACTATTGTAATTTACTTGATTGTTTCATTGTTGCACTGATCTCTTCCCATATATTATCACGCCTTACGTTATTAAAATATTCCGGATGTCGCATGTTGTACAACTCCGGGTATTTTTCCACCATCACAATCAACTTGGACACATCCATCTTCCTACTTGTTGTCAGCCGTACTAGTGGAAAATGGCGGAAGTCCCGTGCCGCCCGCCCGGTGGTGAGTATGAGTCACCGGTACGGCCGGGACGGACGCTCGGAATTGTCCTAAAGTTCGTTCTCCCGGACTTTTTAACAAGTGGCGGAAGGTGCCGGTCGTCCGTTGCCGGCCGTCCCGCCGTAGTGCGCGCACTCTCATTAGATTCAATGCTACAAACTTTTAAAATTTGCCGTGACTGCCGCCCGTCCGTGCCGTGCCGCCCTAGTGCGCGCTAGGCTTAAGGAAGCGGTCGAATATATATTTAAGTCTTCTAACAGAAAATCACAATGTATACAAACAGACAAGGGAAGAGAATTTACTTCACAATTAGTACGAAAATATTTTCAAGATAATGATATAATATACTCTACAACTATGAATCCTGATATAAAAGCTGGCGTGGTTGAACTTTTTAACCGAACTCTAAAAAACAGAATGTGGCGTTTTCTGACTTTTAAAAACACATATAGATACATCGATGTGCTCGCGGATTTAATGAAAGCTTATAATAATGCTGTACATTCAACAATAAAAATACCACCTAAAGATGTAAACGAATCGAATATTCTAACAGTGTGGAAACATATTTACAATAATACAAAAGTTGCAACAAAACCAAAATTTAAAATTGCCGATACTGTCAGAATTGTGATGGAAAAGGGTCATTTCGAAAAAGGATACAAAGCAAAATGGAGTGAAGAAGTATTTACAATTAACAAAGTTATAAAACGATCGCTACCCGTATATGAACTAAAAGACTTACTTAATAGGGGATGGGAGCCAATAGAAGGGGCGTTTTACGAAAATGAATTGCAAAAAGTTAAATTTGAAAAAGAAAAGGTTTACAAAATAGATAAAATAATTGAAAAGAAAGGAAAAGGCCGTAGTATGAGAGTACTTGTTAAGTGGAAAGGTTATCTGTCTTCCTTCAACTTGTGGATTGCAGCTTCAGCGCTTGTAAATTTAAAAAATGTGTGACTCGTTTTATTTAACTCTCCCTAGTAACAGTTCAATGACATATTTTCCGGGAAATACTACTGCTAAATATTCCACCCAGATATCAAAACAAGTAAATCTGAAAGGGGTATGGGAAGTTGGACTTGTAGAAATCCATTACCCCTGTACGTTTCTTACAGTCACCGAAGGAGATAATCATATTTATATATATATACATACAACAAGGAAACAAAACAAAACGGCTTGAATTTTGCAAAATTAGAAACTGGCACTTACGATACCGAAGAAAAATTAATTCAATCTCTAAACAAAAACTCGATCATAGAAGAATATTTAAGATTTGTCTATTATCATAAAACACGGACTGTTACCATAACTCCGTTAAAAACAGAAATACAAAATGTAGAACTTTCGTCAAAGTTAGCCCTTCAATTAGGTTTTGACCCTACTGATACCAGTAATTATTTAAAAAGAGGTCCTATTAGACAATGCAATATCTGTCTAGGAATCCCGTCACAAATGTACGTTTACTGTGACGTAATCGAACCTCAACTTATCGGCGATGTAGTCGCACCATTACTGAGAATAATAAATATCGATACTTCTAACTATATTTTTGGTACATGTAAAACGATAATGTTTCCCAAGATACATTATGTTCCTGTCATGAGAACGTGTTATGAAAACATTTAAATAGATATAAGAGATGAGTTTGGAAAATCAATACCATTCACGTTTGGAACTTCGTGTGTTAAACTACATTTTAAAAAGAAACAAAATGAATCGGATTAATTTAGAAGACCCCTACCTAGCGTATTATAAAAATCAGCTTGGGACAGGAATAAGCGTTGTGTATAGCGGTTCACCGTATCAAAAAGGACACGGTATTGGTAGTTTTTTAGGAGGGCTATTTCGAGTTGTAACACCATTAATTAAGTCAGGGGTTAAAGCAGTAGGAAAAGAAGCGCTTAATTCGGGAATAGGAATACTAACCGACATCGCTCGTACGGGGGATCCTAAAAACGCTTTTCAGTCACGAATGAAAGAGCTTACTGGAAATTTAAAAAGGAAAGCCGATGTAAAAATTGATTCTCTTATGTCGGGCGGTGGATATAAATTAAAGCGCAGACCAGTAACGATTCAGTCACTCAATAAACTTCTTAGGAAGCAGTCTTCAAAGAAAATGCAAAAGAAAATCGTTAGAAAAGCTAGAGCTATAAAAGTTAAAAGGAAACTGAAAAAAGTTAAGTTATCAAAATCAGATATTTTTAATTAATTATGGCTTTCCTTCATAATCAGTCATGCGAGTGTGTAAAATCCGAACTCGATTTATTCACAATTGATTTAACACAAACTAGTATTGAAAGCGGTGAATGGGTCCAATACAAACCTTTATCTTCACTTACAGATGACGCGCCTATAGAATTTGTAATCCCTGGCCAGGGCGACGAATACTTAGATTTATCTCATACAATGCTTAATATAAAAGTAAAAATAGTAAAGTCAGACGGAACAAATTTAGAGGCGACAGATAAAGTGGGACCCGTCAATAACTGGATGCACTCATTATTCAGTCAAGTGGATGTATAACTCAATTAGAAATCAGTAACACCGTCGGGAAATACATACCCTTATCGTTGTTATATAGAATCTCTTTTAAACTACGGCCCTGATGCTAAAAAATCTCACCTCACATCAAGTCTATGGTACACGGATACGCACGGTCAAATGGATGACACAGGTGACGCCAATTCGGGTCTTGTACTTCGCAGAAAATTCACTGAACAACGTAAATCTGTGGATATGCTGGGGCACATTCACGCAGATATATTTAACCAAGAAAAGTTTCTTTTAAACGGCGTAGAGTTACGCATTCGATTAGTGGGATCAAGAGATGCGTTTAGTTTAATGTCGAGTACTTCAGGGTACAAGGTTCATATGTTGGAGGCAAATCTGTACGTAAGAAGAATGAAGATTAACCCTTCAGTATTAATAGCTCACTCGAAAACATTATTACAGGGAACAGCAAAATATCCCGTAACGAAGGTAGAGGTTAAGGCGTTAACAATACCCACAGGTGTACAAGGAAAAACATTAGATAATGTATTTTTAGGTCAGTTACCAAAACGTGTAATTGTTGGATTGGTCAGTAATAAATCATTTAACGGTGATTTTAAATCAAATCCTTTTAATTTTCAACTCTACAATGTGAATTTTTTCTCGCTGTACGTAGATGGACGTCAAATGCCTACTAAACCATTACAGCCTGATTATGTCACAAACAATTTATATGTTCACGCTTATAATACATTGTTTTCGGGAACCGGCATACATTTCTTAAATGAGGGTAACAAAGTAGATAGACTGAGCTACCCAAACGGTAATTGTTTAATGGCTTTTGATTTAACACCCGACATTTCTGCAAACACAATGTCACATTGGAATTTAATAAGACAGTTCAATGGTAGTTTGAGAATTGAATTAAGGTTCGAAACAGCTCTTACAGAAACAATAAACTGTATTGTGTACGCCGAATTTGATGTCATTCAAATCGACCAACAAAGGAATGCAATTATAGATTTTGGAAGTTAGGTAACGTATATAAACCGGTTAACACAGAGCGTTCATCAGTTTTAAGCGAGGAGCTAGACGTATCAGATGGACGCGATAATCGATTTCGAAGGTTTTAAAAATAATGCAAACGGATACATTGTAAAAGAACTAGCTGTTGTCTCTGTCAACAACAAACGTGTTCAACATTGGATCGTCGGGCCTCCATTCGAGTACATCACCTTATCAAAGTGCAAGAGACGTGAAAGTAAATGGCTAACATACAATTATCACGGTTTAAACTGGAACGACGGATCAATTAGTTATGGATCATTTATAAAAGAGTTGAAGTTTGTTTGTGAGAAAATTAACATTATTTACGTGAAAGGAAGAGAAAAATGTGAATTTATCGAAAACCTTTTGGGTAAAGAAATTATAAACTTAGAAGATTTGGAGTGCCCTTCACTTACATTACTGAATTCAAACGTGACGCTTAAACGATGTTTTTACCATAACAATCACAGTAAATATGTGTGCTCTCTTAATAATGTTGAAGTATTAAATAACTGGCTTAGACAAAATTTACTCGACAGAAATACACGATTGTCTGGTTCGCCTACCTGTTCCTCAGTTCGGAGTGTTCGCAGCTGACCGCATACCTATAAATCTTCGGGGCACCCTGCTATCTAGTAATTAACACGGACCCTCACACACCTTCGTGTATTGGTATCGTTGTAAGGATATGTGTTCCCTACTATCTTTGTGAGGAAGGTTCCAAAAATCTGAAATAACCGTCTCCAGTTTAACGCAGCAATGAAATTATTTGAAGAAAATTATGTGTTCTAAGGAGTGCTAAACTTTATACATTTAAATATCGTTTTTTAAAAAATGTGTCCTATACTATCATTAGAAGGATATAACGGTTTTTGTGTTTACTGTTTTGCAAGGATTTGTGTAAACATTTTGTGAGGCTATTGTGTAAACCGTTGTGAGGAGTCTAAATGTCCAGACTTGTAGACCTGCTATCCACAGCAGATCATTTCCTATGAATACATTCGGGATGGTCTCTTCAACATTTTCAAAGTGTATGTTATTTTCAAAGTGTATATTTTTACCCGACGTATTCCGCTCCGATAAGTCTTCTGCTATAGTTGACCAATCAAAATAGAATGTTTCGTACTTGTAATTTTATTTTGACTTGTTTAGTATTTTTAAACTCTTTACATTATAACAAGAAAAATGATACCAAACAACGTATAATTTACTGTATATTCACCATTCATGTAGGCCTACATCAAAACGCGTTATAAAAACTTCGTCAATCGTAGTCAATCTACAACCTTTTCAGGTTTATAAAAACTCAAACTTTATATAAACTAATTGTACTATAAATTTATTATTCAAATACTGTAACATAGGCTATACACTCAATATTTGTTACAAGTATTATTTACAAGTAATATTCACATAAATTATAATAAAATACATTACTAAAACCAGACTGTCATAAAATAAATGTTTCAGACTACATCGGGCGTTAAAATTATGTGTTACGCTTTTTTTAAAGACAAATGAACAGTAGGCCTATAAATTAAAATTAGTCAACAAAAAATAAGATTAAAGAAGGTACTGTATATCAACAATCTCCGATGCCCTAAAACAATAAAAAACCACTGAACAGAATTGGTATTATTGTCTATATAATATTATAAAGAGGTAAAGTTTGTTTTTTTTTGTTTGTTTGTTTGTATGTAGGGGGTAATCTCTGGCACGACTGAACCGATTGAAAAACCGATTGTATTTAGGTTAGGCATAGAATGATAAACCAACACTCATGTATTTAAATTTATTACCATAGCAACCAATTGATAAAATAACAGATAATATAACTGTTAGCTCCAATATTTCCATTACCAGCTGATTTCAAAATTTGAAGCAATTATTTTTGTATTTCTAGCTTTTAGGTTATGGTTTTAACGTGTAGACCTGAAACTTCTTTTAACCATTGGGGGTTGGCATGCGGAGCACGCAGGGGTCTCCCCTAGTGGTTTATAAAATTAGATTTAAATTTAAATTAATACAATTAAATAACTACAATTAAATTCTAGAGTAAATATTCATACTATGCTTGGTATCATTTTTCATGAAATGTTGCGTAGAATCTATATACATGATTAATTTTAAAATAAAATGAAGTATAGAAAAATTAATGTTCCATGGCCGGAAGTACACTAAGTGACTCAAAGGGTTGGAAGGAAGGGAGCGAGTTTGAGAATGCTTGCGTTCGAGGAAACTTGACCTGGCCTCCATCGTAACTCTTGCTTTGTTATTACTATACAAATAATAATTGATTCTCACCTAAATACATTTGGTAGCTACAGTAGCTAACTTTTGGACCGCTTGGAGTACAAATAAGTTTTAATGGGAACTCCCCTTATTTTTGTAAGCTCAAAAATAACAGAAATGAATTTTGAAAAAAGTACTAAATTTCATTTTTTCCCATTTTTCATGGAAACGAAGTGAAAGTTTTGCGATGGTTTTCAAATCGAAAACTATGAAACTGTTCACAATTAAAACACCATTTTTTCTTAATAGAATGCTTCAAACCGCAACTCTCTATGTCAAACAATTTTTAGGTATCAACGATTAAAAATGCCTTACACGCAGCGTTCGATGGCCGTGCAAGGTCTACCGAGTAAATGACATCTCTTCGGTTGGGAATTAATTTCTCTGTACCTAATTGGTCAATAAGACCAATACATTACATACATATTACAAAAGGACGTATATATGAGGCGTGTAAAAGCAAAAACCGATAAGTGACATTTTTTTACAAATATACTTTTTTACGTCATTTTGTTTGTCTATTCTGACCACATCCATATTAGAAAGAAGCAAAAACCGACATTTTAAATGTTATTCTTGTTTAAAATCAAGCTTTAGAAGCAAAAAACGATAAAAGTGTATGTCGGTGAGATGCAACAACCTATATTTGCCAACGGCCAATCAGAGCGCCAGGATTGTACCACGTGAGCGCCAGGATTGGAACCACGTGACTGTTAGTCGTCTACCACGCCCTGTAAGCTTTCTTCATTAATTTCTCTGTTGTTTATATCGTGCAGTAGTTTTGTTTTGAATATTAATATTCCTTTTACACTCTATAATTAAATAAGAAACATAATGGACATTACTGTAGGAGTTAGGCCTACACACGGCAAAGGCAGAAAACGGATAAGAGATCCTTCAACATGGGATCAAGTGCCCGAACTTAAATTTTATAAATACATTATAAATATTGTAAATAATGAGTCACTAAAAAATGTAGATAATGAAAAAAATACTGATTTGTGTTCGCCTCCTTGTGAGGAAAATATCTTGTGTATTTAAATACCATCAGAAAATCAAATGTTTCTTTTGTTTTATAAGTACAGGTTCTAAAAAAACTATTTTGTATTTTTACTATCAAAATTAAAAGTTTTTTAATGTGTTAAAAAGAGTGTTTATTTCCAAAATTCAGAAGCAAAAACCGACATTTAGATCAAGGTTAGATGCAAAAACCGATATTTACCAAGGTGAGATGCAAAAACCGACATCTGTATATTTAAAAGTTAATTTACAACTTTGTTTATTATTTCTCAATTCCAGGCTTTGTTTTAACAGGGCAAAAATGTACACAGCTTTATGTGAAAAAAATACATTAAAAAAATAATGATGACTTAAGTTGTGTCAGTTTTTTCCAATTCCTGAAAAATCTACTATGATGGAGTTATCTGTTTTTGCTTCTAAACGCCTCATATGCACTATGAAAATATGGGCACCCTATTTTTACAATTTTTGTATGGGCACGAAAGGAAAGATATTTGTGATTATTTTCAAATTGTAAAATGATATTGGAAAGTATAAAATTATTACACAATTAAAATGCTATCTTTTATTAATAGAAAGCTTCAAACCGCAACTATCTATGTCTAACCATTTTTTAGGTATCATCGATTTAAAAATGTCTTGCACGCAGCGTTCGATGGCCGTACAAGGTCTACCGAGCAATTGTCACCCCTTCGGTTGGGAATTAATTTCTCTGTAACTAATGGGCCAATAAGGCCAAAATTTCACATACATATTACAAAAGGACGTATATATACACTATAAAAATATGGGTACCCTATTTTTACAATTTTTGTATAGGAACGAAAGTAAATATTTTGTGATTATATTCAAATTGAAAAATAATATTGGATAACTATGAAACTATTCACAGTTGAAATACTATCTTTTCTCAATAGAATGCTTCAAACCGCAACTCTC
>JAGFPH010008680.1:13248-34886 GCA_018207615.1 Philaenus spumarius
ACCTTAAACCATTTAGTAAAGAATTATTTTACAATAAAATTAGATTTGGAAGATACGATAAAACAGTAATAGTTTATTACCTCATAATGGATTTTTGTTACTGGCAATTTATGTGCAAATAACTATATTTTTTAGATAAGTACTTTATAAAAAAAAAACATATAAAACGAGATTTGTATACAATTTATCAATTTTAAGTATTTCATCAAACTAGATAAATATATTATATTTTTAATAAAATTTAAATATCGTTTAGGATAAATTAAAAAAGCAATTTTACATAAATGTTACAAAGAAGAGAAGTATAAGTAAACATTCTAAGAGTAAACTATTTCTGAACTACAGTAACGCAGGCAGGAAGTAGACTTATATAAGTGCAAATGTGGGATCCAATAAACTCTATAAGTTTACAGTCTTCTAAATTGGTTCTTGAAACACTATTAAGTAAAGAAAACAGTATTACTTACTTTTCTACTGCAATGCAAATACAAACGACAATTACATACATTGCTTCTTTATACAATTACAGAGTGTAATTTACATTTTATTTCATACTGATTTTTCTAAAGATTAATTTGGGTATTATTCACATTGTACTATAATAAGAACACAAACAAAAATGAAGCCTATCTCTCGATTTTAAAAGCCATTTGATTGCAAAATATACAGACGTTATAATTTGGAACCGAACTATGCCAAACTACACATTTTAATTGCACTTTATTCTAATGTATATTTTGAGAGTAATCATTTTGCAGCCCAAACTTTTATTTGGGCTTTTAAATTGTTTTACTTCTCTTACCCTATACTAGGTAAGGTAAGTATTGCGATCGACCCAAAAATTCGATGTCGAGTTTTCATAATATCTTTACTTTTCAAGGCCCCCTGAGTCTAAAAATGCATTTTTGGCAATTGGTCTGTCTGTGTGTCTGTGTGTCTGTGTGTCTGTGTGTGTGTGTGTGTGTCCGGAGTGCACAGGGCAAACGGCTGGACGGATCGAACTGAAATTTACAGGATATCTTCAAACACGTAAACAATTAAACCCATGTAAATTTGAAGCAAATCGGAGGTGGTGTCTTACCGTGGGACCAGTTTTTAGCACATTTTTGGTATTTACTCCAAAACCCCTCTAACGATTTTGATTAAACTTTGCTAACATACTCTACTCAGACCCCCTTAACACGCTATGTACGCTATATACCCTTAAAAATTCGTTGAAAAAAGTTATTACAAAAACGCAAGTTATTTTGTTTGTATCTCCGAAATGGCTGGTCCTATCGACTTGAAAATGGTCTCATTCGATTCAGCGTCCAAAAGAATGTCAAAAAAGATACCCCACTCAACTTTTTACATTTTTTTCAAAAATTGACCCAAAACGCCCATTTTGGGGGCAAAAATGACTTTTTTTAAACTAGCCGTGTTTGGTATCGACCTTGACATTTTTGGGGGTGAGAAATAGATTGAGACCAAAATCAGGTCAGTGGGATTAACCGTTTTGAAGTTAGTAGGGCCTACCGCTTTCTTCGAAACGGATACTCCTATTAACTCGAAAATGGTATCATCAATCTCTCGCTCGAAAAATTTGGTAATTGATACATCATCTATTTTGGTAAGGAAAGTTGTGTGATGTGCACACCAGATGTTTTTTTTTTTTTGTGAAATCTATAATATTAAAATAAAATGGTGTGCGCAGGACCACAAATTAGAAAGGAAAACTTCTATGGCTGGTCTAAATTTCCAAATCAACATTAAGCTCAGTGGAGGATCATTGAATGAAGAAAATGGAGTTTGGTTGTTATGAATATACACAGATTGGTTTGTTGTTCAAATTTCAATAAATAGTAACCAGCAGATATTTAGTACAGACCTATCACTACATGTTCTGTCAAGGCTGGCTTGAAACCTAAATAAACCTTAACATATCCTATAACTCACCGTCTCCAGTCACAGTATATTTTCATTTATAAACATATATTAGTGTAGTTTTTAATTTCTTTGAAAATAAATCATTACTCCATGCTATATAAATAAGAAGATACACTAAAAGTGTATCTATTAACCTCCTGGTAACATTGGCCAAATTTGATTTACCAGTTCATTATAACTGATCATAGAAATTCAGAACTAGGCCTTGTCTTTTAGAATAATGTTTGCATTTTATTGTTAGCCTAGTTCTTAAAAACATTTTATTTTGGTAACCAAACTCCGATTTCTTCATTCATTGACCTCCCCCCGAGCTTAATGTTGATTTAGAAATTTAGACTGGCCAAAGAAATTTTCTATTCTAACTGTGGTCCAGCGCTCACCTTGTTTTGTAATGGTATATTGGACAACCAGTCTCTACATGTATAATGAAACCGTCAGATACTTAATGCACAAATCATATTGACAAATATAAAAAACATATAATAAAACTCACAAACAAACCACTTTTAATAGTTGTCACATTATTATTTACCAGGTAGTCAAGTTGCATAATTCCCTGTGGAGAATCAGGTGTGCACTACTTAAGCCCCCTTACACTATACAACTTGGTAAGACAAACCAGTTCATAACAAGGTTTCCTTGAATCAGGGACTCACAAATGTTAGTTCAGTGACTATCCATACACTATTGAACCTGTTCGGCCCTAACCTGTTACGCAAGACGTTTAGACTATACAAGTCAAATGAGTCGCATCCATTCACACTATCAAACCAGTATCGTACTAACCCTTCTAGCAACAGGTACAAAATTGCTATTGGTTCTTGAAGTGAAATAATGGATGATATGAAACGTTTTCGGCAGCAATGCTGTTAGTCGATGAAACTGGGGTGTTTATACGCAAGAAGAGTTTCTGTATGTTTCCATAAAATCATTCAAAAACGCAGGATTTATCAATTCAAATAATATCTTTTTACATGAATTTTTCGCATCGTGCTGCTTTCTTTTTTCGATTGATTTAACTCACAATTATCTTGTGACGTTTCTTCATTAAATTGCAGTTCCTTGTACATAATGCAGTGTACACAAAAACAACAAAATAAGTAGAAACACAGACAACTACATACTAAGAGGCGTCAAAACCACTGTTAGAGCAACTACTGACAAACTTTGAGCTTGTAATTTTTTTGTCGCGATACCCGTTTCAGCTCAAACCGGTTTGGTGCTTAGAACATTTGTTGTCCCGCAATTGGCACGTGTTTACGGTGTCGTGCCATCTCGTCCAAGTGCCGTCTCGTCCAAATTCCACGAACGTAGGGCGGGGGATTAATTCTCTACCTGCCAACCAGTGCCATCTTGTCCAAAACCCTATGCTATTGTTTACTTGACAGGTCTACAAAAACTATTGGTACGTTTAATTCTTTTTATTAATGGTCTTCTATACATTGCGTAAAACACCAAGGTAATTGTTTACTTTAGCGTGTCAATCGAAACTACTACAAATACACAAACCTTAACTTTATTCTTTATAAATATAGTATTTATACACTTCACTGATGCCGGGAAAGCAATATTTAACCATCTTCATACCTTGTGTAAAACAGCAAAAACATGCACTTCGTACTAACGCGCAAAAAAGGACAAATAGAGGAAGGTTTAGTTTTAGTTTAATTTTTGTAACATTTATGTTTTCCACATTTTATGTTCGAGGCATGTATTTTTACGATCAACTAGGCCTATATAGCCGCTAGAGAGTGCTAAAAAAGGACAAAAACTTCAAAAGTGGGAAAACGTGATTTACATCCAATTTACTCGGAAACTATTCATTTTAGTATATTAAATACATATAAATATTATTACTTATACAATTTATTTAATTGTTTTATAATAGTATATTGGTGATGTCTGGTAGTTGACAGTAAATTATGTGTTAGCTCAACGCCATCTTATAAAGTAAAATTTTGAAGTAGGACTATAATACTTGTAAAATATTAATTTTGCTCTGTAACATGCTTTGAGCAGGACTACTATACTTTTGTGAATGACAGAAAACAAGTTGGTATTTCAGTTAAATTTGTATAGTGCTTTAAAAAAACATCCGTTAATTGTATATAATGTATAATTTCACTGATGCTCATTTTGAAAATAACAAATTAATTAGGGCCTACTTAAGCTTACGGGAAAATTTAATGTTTTCTGTTAGTTATACAGAATTTCTAATATTTTATATCTAGATATTGTTATTTTTACATTTAAGATTTTTCATTATAAATTAATTACATATAACGTTTACAATTCTTTGGCGTAACATTTATATTATATAATATTATAGTAAGCAATATTTCATTTAAAAGACTACTAAAATGGCAATTATTTTTTTTTTAATTATCATTATTTATATTAGTTATACTCACAGTAAGATAAATTTTATTTTAGGCATTCAAAAGCATTATAGTGTGAATCCTACTTTGAATTTTTATATTGCGTTGAATATAAATTGTTAATTGTTTGGAAATTACCATTGTATTGCAATATCAGTAAGGTGTATTCTATTTTATTGGTCATTCAAAAAGTATTATTTATGATTTTGAATTTATTCCTAAATTTGTAAACTCTGGTTTATATTGGAATTTGTAGAAAACATTCCACTATATTTTTAATGGTTAAACACTGTCATTATTTTCACTGTCAGTCAGAAAAATTATAAATCAATGGCAAATAAATTGCAGATGTTATTTAAACACATTTAAAAAGGCCGATTAATACAGTCTAATGCAAATTAAATACAAAATTAAATGATGTGAAAGAATGTCTTGTATTAACAAAACTAAGGGCTCTGAACCTGGGCGCTTCGCGTCTCAACCCTGCCTTGGCCTTCGGCCTCGGATGGCTGCTTCGCTTCGCTCGCAGTTAGAAAATTCGCTAAAGAATCTCGTTAATAGTTGGCTTGTTTGTACATAGGTTTGTAAAATTATGAAACCAGGCTTAAATATATTAACAATAATTACAAGATTAATTATAACCTCAAATACAAGGTTTAGAAACGTGAGAGGCTTTCATTACGATTTTAGTCCTAGTTCTTCTATCTTCTGTCAACTAAAGTTTTGAAACTAGGCCTAATATAGTAAAAATTATTGCAGAATTAACTTAACCTCAGTACTATGTTTCAGAAATGAGACAGACCTACATTAAAAAACTGACTATTAGAATTTATCCATCTTTGCCAAGTTTACCTTTTTTTCGACAAAATAAATTGTTAAATCAGGCCCAATTTATTATAATTCCAACGTGATAAAACAGTATAAATTAGATTGTTTTTTAACAGTTATTAAAAACCATCCAATGAACAGCTGATTTTGGATAATACTCAATCTCAGTTCTATTCCACTCTATTTCCAACGTGCTAAATCAGTATAAATTGGCTTGTTTATAAACAGCTGTTTTGATCGCTTTATTTACTATTTCGTTATTTTGTAACCAACATATGGCAACTCATAAGACCCTATGTTAAAATTTTTCAACTTTTACATTAGATTTTCTCGAAAAATTGCGTTTTTACACGAAATACAACTATACGGGTGTACTTAAAAATACGTTCCTAGGCCATATGGTTTTTTAGATATAAAACAAACAATATTTATGGTTTTAGAGGTTGTTTCATCCCTTAAACGCGAAATATTTCTAAATCGTTACCCTTATAAGTATTTCTAGAACTTGTAAAATAATACATATTAATAAAAACTTGATAATTAATAGTAAATTTCATGAGTAATCTATATTTGTTTTTAAAAATAACTTACGATAATTAGTTTTTTTAGATATAAACGTTTTTCTATAATAATGTACTCAATTTTCAATCTTTATTGATATAAAATTTAATCGAAAACTTATAATAATTATTAACCTATTTGGTTCAAACTTTCCAAAATATGTTCTAATCTATATATATATATATATATAAGCAAATTACCTCTCATTCACTCACTCACTGACCAACTCATCACGATTTCTCAAAAACTACTGAACGGATTGAAATGAAATTTGGTATGCAACTTCCTCTAGGGCCATAGGTGCTCACAGAAAGGGTTTGAAAAAATTCGAAATTTTAGGGGGGTTTGGGAGGATCAAAGTAATTAAAAAAAGATTTCTTCAAAACTACCGAACGGATTGGAATGAAATTTGGTATGTAGCTTCCTCTAGTGCAATAGACGCTCGCTAAGAAAGGGTTAAAAAAAATCGAAATTTTAGGTGGTGGTTTGGGGGATCAAAGTTATTAAATCACGATTTTTTCACAACTACCAAACGGATTGGAATGAAATTTGGTATGTAGCTTCCTCCATAGGTGCTCACTAAAAAAGGGTATGGAAAATTTTGAAATTTTAGGAGGGGTTTGGGGGGATCAAAGTTACTAAAATCATAATTTCAGATCTTTTATTATTATGAAAATAGTGCTTTTATTATTTAAGATCTATATTTATTATTTAAAAGCCAAATACCACTCACTGACTGAACACTTAAAAAGAATACAATTACGTTAAAAAGACTGAAAATACCAACCACCACGGGCAACGCCTTACGGGTCAGCTAGTTAACTATATAAAAAACATATATTAAAATGTTATAAAAATTTGTTAATAATTAAGCAAGATATTAACGTTTAGAGTAAAAATTCAAATAATATTTTTTTTTGTCTCGTAAAGTCAAAATATAAATGAATAATAAATTAATTAACAAATTTGAATAAAATTTAACACATGTATTATTAGAGTATATATACACATTCTGTGAAAAAATCATCAAGATACGATAAAATTTCATTACTTTATAATAAAAAAAAAACTAAATTAAATAACACAGAAGATTCAATATTAAAGCTAAATCAATATCTGGTACTACATTTAAAAAAACATTAATTTATACAATAATTCAATATTAAAGTATCTTGAGAATTTTTTTCAGAATGTGTGCATATACTCTATTAATATGTGGGTTAAACTTTATTCAAATCCATTAATTAGTTTATTAGAAATTTATCTTTTGATTTTACGAGACGAAAGAATCGATTATTTGAATTTTTACTATAAAAGTTAATAACTTGCATAATTAATAACGAATCTTCATGAAATTTTATTACGTTTTTTATATTGTTATTTAGAATATATATGGCAAGTTTGAACCAAATCGGTTACTAATTATATGTTTTCGAAAAAGAAATGTATCCGTGACAGATACAAAGATAGATACAAGAATTGCTCATTTAAAGTAATAGGATAATCATGTAATTTAACTCCAGTCGACGAAAATGTGGAAATTTAAGGAATAAAATTTTTTGATTTTTCAACATGTTAATTTCTTCACAGTAAAAATATTTATTAATAATAATAATAACCTTTTTATTAAAATCACACTGTACACACTGTACACTCGGGAGTTTTTTCAAGGTAAAGAAGAGCCTTAAGCTTTGTCAAATAGTGTCTTCAAATTTGGTCTTGAACAGACCCGTCTTCGAATTTTTAATGTGTGCTTTTACTATAAAATTTACAAATATATTTTGCATTTTTAATAACATTACTTTTTTATTTGTCCGCCAAAAAGTCATACTTTTGAAAATTCACAGAACCCCGTTTCAGGATTTACTGGGCTACTGACTATTTATGACACATGGATGGAATTGTAATTAAATCGTTAGTTTCGGGACTTCCATATTTGCTACCTTCATACTATTTAAACATCCCTAAATGCTCTTTGTTATGGTGGTCGAAAACTCCATATTCCTATAGATGTTTACACCTCCCGATCAAGTATACAAATGAGGTTTAAATTGGCAGTGTCCACATGTAAACAAGGGGGTGGGAGAGTAGTGAGGGTGCTAGGCGAGGGCGCACAACCACAGGCTGCCTGCGTTGTCTTCCTCAACCCTTGTCAAGTTTTCACTTGGACGAGATGGCACTAATTAAAGTGTTTATTCAACTGTAAAACTGAGCTGGACGAGATGGCACTATTTTCTAGGAAATAGGGTGTTGGACGAGATAGCACTTGGACGAGATGGCACTACATCGTGTTTACGGCCTTGGTGGTACACCAGAGGTTTGTCCAATTTAATATAATGCGGTTTTTTCGTCAATACACACTATCAAACAACAGCCCAACCCAGTCTGACATCCGACCAAGTTGGATGAAACGACAAATCAAGTTGAATAGTGCTTTAAGGGAATGTTCCGCCCTTACAATGTTTGAGTATATTAAATCTGCATAATATATCAGTTTACATATTTACATATTTCGAATAGTTCACTATAAAATAATAAAATAATAATAATAAAAGTGGTAGACAACCTTGTAGTTTTGTCTCAGCGATCCGAGACAGCACATTAAAGCTTAAGTTTGGCGTATGAGACTTTCTAAAAGTAATTACACTTCTTCAAGAACTACTTAGTACTTAACCTGGTTTTCAAATTACAGGAATGAAACTAGACTTACGAAGGTACTAAAATAAATAAGATTTAATCGTTAGGTAAGTGTATATTTTGTAAATGTGGTTTAACTGCTGCATTGTAAAACATAATAATATATTCATTTTTCTAGTGATTAGGTCTCTTAATTGTAATATAACAATACTGTACCTTTTATTTTTCTATCAGTGACCTCTATTTGTTAATTTATTTGATCGGTTTCAAGATGTATATCCCATCATTAGAATCTGTCGTTGAATAGATAATTGTTGTTGTGGTTGAATGATTGAATACTGCTTTTATTTTTAGGCATAAAAACTCCAGGATGTGTAAAGAGAGCATATCTCTTTTATTAGTTGTAAAAGTTGTTCGATTTTCGTTGGTGGATTAAAAATGGTTTTCACAAATTAAGAATACAAATTAGAATTGTTTTTATAGAACGTCAATAAAATTACAATTCTAATAATGGAGAAAAGCCATTTTTATTCATTTGGTTAGGAGATCATTTAAGGCTTGTTTTGACAATACCAATTGTTTATTTTAACTTACAGAAGACATGAATAGATTTTTTCAAAAGATTTTTATATTAAATAAAATATTTACTGATAATTTTAATAGTCAATATTAAAAAATACCCTTCCAGCGTAATTTAAAATTTTTCCGAAGCGACTAACTAAAATCAGTAGCATTCCTTTTTGTGGTATATCCCTAATTAAAAATATTTAGTTTGAATAAATAAGGTAAGCTATTTAATTGACAAATGAAAATCGTGTACTTACGAAAATATATATTCCTTTGAACTTGAAATTAAGTTCTAACAAAAGACACAAGTTATGCAGAGCTACAATAGGAGTCGTGATTTCAATTGTCAAGTGAAATATTCAATGCAATCATGGCAAGACAATGGTTCCAAACATCTTTGATTGTTATAAAACACGACAGAAGTTGAATTCCTTCATTTTCCTTCACAAATTACCTACAATACAAATGACAATTGTAATCCCTTTGGATTTTACGTCCTATTCTTTAAACACGAATGTATCTTGATCACACCTGATGTTTTTAATGTTGTCTCAACCAAATGGTTTCCTTCATTTTATTTTTTTTTTTTCTAATATATTTCACTAAAACTGAATATTCATTTTGAATACATAAAAAAATAAGCAATCAATTATTTTAAAATTTATTTACTTTACATGAACAATTTAAATATAAGTGATAATTAATTATCTAGTATTATATTTCTTATATACATATCAAAAGTATTTGATGCGATTAAAATACAAAATATCTGATACTTATTCAAACTAATATAATATATAATGTTTAAAATTTACTTTCATTTTGTTATAGTAAAATACATTACATTTTGAACATAAATTTGGTAAAATATGTTTTTATCGCTACTATAAATAATCAGTATTTTCATTTGATGTTAGAAAAATCATTCAAACCAAATCAAATAATCAGTCACTTTAATTTAATTGCAAAAAAGTCACTTAAAATTATAGTTTAATACAGTTCACATACAATTGCTATTGATAATTTGAATTGCAAGTTAAATCGGGGACGGTCTATAGACATAAGAGGCAATAAACATTAAAACTTGAGTTTTTCGTAAGAGACTTTCTAAAAGAATTTATACTTCTTCAATAACTACTTAACCTTGTTTTCAAATTAAAGGAAAGAAACTAGACTTACGAAGGTACTAAAATAAATAAGATTTAATAGTTAGGTAAGTGTATATTTTGTAAATGTGGCTTAACTTCTGCATTGTAAAATATCATTATATATTCATTTTTCTGGTATCTAGGTCTCTAAATTGTAATATAACAATACTGCACCTTTTTTTTCTATCAGTGACCTGTATTTGTTAAATTATTTGACGGGTTTCGAGATGAATATCCCATTATTAGAATCTGTCGTTAAATATAGGTCGTCTAAAGATTAACTATAAATATAGGCTACATGCACATAAAATAACAACTAATTCAAAATACAGGTAATAGGTGTACTTGTCCATAGTGCTAATCTGGGACGTAAATTATGAAAAAAGAACCATCTAGAACGTTAGCAAGAGTATTATTTCTGTTGAAAATAGTGTAAATAAAATTATATCAGTTGTAAATATGATATCAACGTTAATGTTTTATAAATACAAAGTAACAATATAACTCATTTAAAGGTATTATTTTGTTTTTACTTTCTCTGTAAAAGTGTTTCATAACCTTATACTAAATGTTTGGTGCTTTCAGTGATAGGGGTGATAGTACATTAGTCATATTATAACATTACTATTTTAAGATAAATTACATTTAATTAAAATTGTCATGTTTTATCAATATTTTAAATTAGATAAATCACGTTATACCAAAATGTATTTAAATTATCATGTTAGATTTGAAATACTCATATTTAATAATAGGCCAGTCGGTAAAGGTCAATTTAGACCAAAAGTACCAGTTATTTGCAATACGGCTGAGTTTTTTTTTATAAGTACATTAAAGTATGTAGATTAACATAAAAACAAGTTTACCAGTCTATCGATTTCAAAAAGTCGAAAAAAAATCGATTATCATTTTTTTTCGATTATCCCTAATATTTTGAGCTGGGATGTAGATAAAGGAAAATAAAAAATACCACCGTGTACGGGAGGTATTTTTCAACAAAAAAGGTCCTATGTATTTATTTCGTCCGAGCAATGGTTTGTCTGGAAAAAATTCGATAATGCAGGTATGTATTTTGCAGCAGGGGAAATCACTAAAAGGTGACATCTTATTCATTTATGAAGCGTTGGCTCATTCTAAATTGGCCGAATTTTAATATATCGAATTGAAACTTGACATAGGAGGTAAAATATATATTTTAAACATTTATGCTGAGTCTCAGCTTGTTATCTTGAAAATTACCCGATGTAGAGCCACTTGACTTATTAGTGGGTTTCTCGATTTTAGGAGTACCGGACCAACCAATTCATTTTAAACAGCTCCAGTTTAGAAAATTTTCAAAATATCAACCTGAAAGTTTTTTACAAGTTAAATATATAGATTCAAACAAGATCAAGGAGTATAAACCTTTTTTATTATTTACTTTTCAAAGCACAAGTAACTTAAAAAAGTATAATTTTAGACCTTTTTAGATTTTTCATCAAAACGCTTGAGTTAATCGGCTGCAGATTAGTCAATTTTTTAAATATAGTTTTTAAAATAAGTGTAGCAAAAAACAGTTGTGTTTTTAACTTCTGTACCAATTTTTAAATCGATATGTTCAAAAATGTCAAAAATGGAGTCGTTGAATCCAAAAGTGTTATAGTTAAAACGAGATAGGTAAAACAGAAGACCATTTTCAAGCGCCTCGTTTTTAAAAATAACATTTAAAAAATCGTTCATACTTACTAATAATATTTATACTGGTGTACTCAACTTGTAAAACAAATTTGATGTTGATATTCCAAAAATTGACGAAACTGGAGCTGTTTAAAATGAATTGGTGGGTCCGGTACTCCTAAAATCGATAATCGAAATCGACTCCTAGATCGGGTAATTTTCAAGATAACAAGCTGAGACTCAGCATAAATGTTTAAAATATATATTTTAACTCCTATGTCAAGTTTCAATTCGATATATTAAAATTCGGCCAATTAAGAATGAGCCAACGCTTCATATATGAATAAGATGTCCCCTTTTAGTGATTTCCCCTGCTGCAAAATACATACCTGCATTATCGAATTTTTTCCAGACAAACCATTGCTCGGACGAAATAAATACATATGACCTTTTTTGTTGAAAATACCTCCCCTACACGGTGGTATTTTTATTTTCCTCTATCTTCATCCCAGCTCGAAATATTAAGGATAATCGAAAAAAAAATTATAATCGATTTTTTTTCGACTTTGGGAAATCGATAGACTGGTAAACTTTTTTTATGTTAATCTACATACTTTAATGTACTTATAAAAAAAATTCAGCCGTATTGCAAATTACTGGTAGTTGTAACCTATACCGACTGGGCTATAAGTAATACATTTGAAATAATACTCACACTCTCTATACTGCATCTATTATTTAAACATTTTTTTTGTTTTGTGCCTTCTACATTTCTATTTAATTTATATCAAGTAGCACAATATATTACTATTATTCGCTTCTGCATTTGAAATAATATTGATGTGATAATTTAATTCAAAAATAATGAAGCTGTTTAGGTTAAGACACAGTTCCGATTGACAGGATTCTAAATTGAGATTTTTAAGGGAAATCCATTTACTCGATTTCAGCAGACAAGCCGGAGGTTTGTCTCCATTAAACATTTTCTAATCATTCAAAGCAATTTGTAAAGTGAAAACAGAGGTTTAAAATATGTCTCGTAAAAAAATAAAATTTGCTACTACCGTAAAAAATAATAGATTTTCATGATATATAAAATAACACATAAGTAGCCTATTTTGTAAAGATGTTACACAGCTTTGTGTATTGAAAACCAAGTTGTAAAAGATGAAAAAAAAATATGTTTTTATTTAATACATTTTATTTTGCAAATGAGTTTTCAAATAATTAAAGAAAACATTTAATCATACAGATATACGTTCTTATGTAAAGTTAATAATATGATTTATACTACATCATAATTTAGCTTTATCATGATATGGTTACTTAAAATACAAAACCTTGTAACCCTCCAAAACATTAATTGCGAGGAACAAAAAAACACTTTGCAGTTAAATAATTTTGTTCTTGTTAAAATTTATTTTCAAATATTGGTTATTTACTATTATTTATAATTCAATGTTAAATCATTAAAACTATGTGTAATTAATTTAACTATTTTAATGTTCGTTACAAAGCACATACAAAGTAAAGTATATAAAAACTCTCAATTGTGTTTTTTTTGCAATGTGCAAGCCGTCAGTTGTTTTATTTATTTTGTTTTACATACATACTTAATAAATTGTATAGTAAAATTGTGAATATTTCGGATTTATTAAAATATCCGTATTTGGTTTTTGTTTTAACTATTAGCATTACCAATTAATATTATTCGGCTTTCAATATTATTTAATTTAATATAGTAATTATTTGATATACATCAACTCAAATATTAAATAATTACTATAACAATACATTGTACTATCCTTTTAAATTAAATAAACTTTTCTTACATCAAGCAGATTGAATATCTGCTTGTATTTTAGATAGTCAAGCATCTAATTGAAACATTCCATCGGTTTTCTTTGTGAAGATTTGCTCCAACTATTTTGTCTCAGCAAGAAATTCCGCTTTTCTGAAACTCCAAATTGTTGTGGCTGCCAAGCTCTTCAAAGAATAAACTATGTGTTAATCTGAAAACCTTTCTATCAATGACAAATAAAACTTTGGAAAACAGGAAAGAGCTTTAAGCAGACATAACAATTAAGTTTAATTATTATAAAAATAACTAAAGGAATTCAGGATTAGGTCGTAAAACTACAGTAATGGTGAATGGTTGTAGTTATATTAAGTAAAAACGTGGAAAAGGTAATGATTTAGAAAAGTTAATATTAACTTAAAGTAGCATTTCGCTGTTGCAAAATTAACTATCTTAAGCTGAAATAACAAAGAATTATAACTTCGTCTTAACTTTAGTGATGCAATAAATTCAATTACCGTCATGTATTCACTATTAATAATAAAACAAACAAAATTTATAAGTTTACTTTTTGTTTAAAAATTTTAACACAATTCTTACTTACATAAACAGAAAAATTATTCATGTTATTATAAGTATTTATTTAAAATAATTTATATAAAGATCTATTATGAGGGAACGTGATGAAGGCCGTTTATTAAGCTTACAAGTACCAATGAACAGGCTTCTTGCCGCAAAAACCAAGGTTAACCGCGGAACGCTGGCATGTCACAGGGTTTAATGTTCGAAAACACACGGACTAAGAACAAACTCCCGCACGGGAGTAACCATCTTTGACAAACACAAATTTACATATTAACTTTTAATAAAGAAATACACTAGACACAACTAAGGTTTATATACATCCATAACCCTACATAACTTATATTATGGCATTATACGTTGTCATATCGGCCACCGAGAACCGGTAGCGATGTACCGGCCATATTTATAATATTGAAAAACATCGTGAACATTTAGAGAGTGAGTTGTACACATTTACGATGAAGTCCGTCCTGGTGCTTAAAATAATTGTGAAGACCTCCTAGATGTGCTGACTATCCCTTCCTGTTTTTGACTGCAGTTGCCTTTTTGATAGTCGTCGAATTCTAGATAGATAAACCGTGACACGCACAATCCTAACCCTGATCCCGAATGCATCACAATAATATACTATGACCTGCAAGATGACGCATATATTCCTGTTGATAGGGATGCAAGGAAGATCAATGGATGCAAATATCAATTGCTGATGTTTGGAGAATCCTGACGAGGAGGGATGATAGTGCTCGAATACTAAAATCAAGATCTCAATCGGCTTAGATAAGTTGTAATTTATTTATTAGTACCACGTAACTTTTAATGTAAAATCGAACAGTTACTAGTAGACGTGCTAGACTAAAAGAGGCCATATTTGTAAACATTTTAAAAAAATGAGACAAGACATTTGCTAAAACTATAGAACTCTTTCTTTGCTGTCTGTGTGCTCAAAGGTTTTATTTTATGAAAATGTACCAAAGTTCAGAATTAATTATGATTTTTGTATAGAAAGAGAAATTGTTTATCAATACCAGTTTGGATTTAGAGAGAGTTTGTGCAAGAAAGATAAGCTCTTAAAATAAAGTTCCTATATTTATGGTGTTCTAAATAGTAACAAATGTGTAAGTGGGATATTTCTGGATATATAAAAAAATACATTTTATATAATGACAAATTACTTTCCAAACTTAATACATTTTCATTTAGGTCTAATGATATTGCATAGAGTATGCGCAACATACAGTAACTGATCGGTTAGGATCGCAAAATGTATGAGCTAATCTCTCAATATTTAATATGGTGCCTCTCAGGGATCTGTATTGGGACCACTTTTAAATATGATATATGTAAATAGTTTGTGTAATATAAGTATTGATGGTAAAACAAACTCCTTCGAACATGATACAGACTTATTTTAGCTATAGGAGTGGTGGGCATTAGTGCGACATGAAATGGCGTACGATTTAAATGCATAAGAAGTTTTTGTTTTTAACATTGAATAATAATTATAATACCGACAATAGAACGTTTATACTCTTTCAATTATAAACGTAGTGATCAGTTATATCCTACTCGCGTATAAATTATAAATATTTGTTTATACAAATACTGCATGCTTGAAAAATATAATATTCCTCAAGTCTTACAGAATACATAGTAGACTTACATTTGTTACCTATATTTCTAATTAGAAATAGATTTTGTGTATTTAAAATCAATGTATACAACTCATTTGTCTTAAATCTATAAGAGTTCGTTCAATATGATTTTTTATTTATTTAAAAGTATGTCCTATGTCGTATCAATATATATTTATGCAAGTTTGTAAACATGTTTTACAAAAGTGTAAATACAACATTAGTAGGCTACTTAAACCAGATATTATGAGACTTAAGTGTTTTGTGCAAAATCCTGTAACAAATTCAAAAAAGACTGTTGTTCATTCGGAGCCCAAAAACTTTTGAATAATACACAACAATATATTGGAAAATGTACAATTTAGAAAATTTTTTAAAAGTTTTGAGGCGCTTTTTACTTGATTAAACGTTTCAACGTAAATATTTTCTCTTACCATGGGGACGATGTTTTGGGATTATCATGTGTGAACTTATGTGAGGATGCATATGTAATTAGGCTAGTGTATTGCTTTCAATTTTACATTAAACAAATATTTTTAAAATTAGTTTTTAGTACTTCTATTGTATATTTTGTGTAACAAATTTTGCCTAAAGTTTATACAATCCAACTTTTGTGCTAAATATTGTAACTCTAATGTTGATAATTTTATGTGTCTTAAGATTTTACAGTGAGTTGTTTTCTAATTTACTAGGTTTGATTTGTAATATATAAATGGTTATTTATTTTTTTTTTGAATATTTGAACAACATGGGTAGCTTATAAAAAGATTATTAAAGCCTAAATAAAGTAGTAACAGTTTTTAATTTTTGTTTTTTTTTTATTATTTAGTCGTATACATTTATAATACCGTTTAAGTTCTATTATGGATTTTTTTTGTAATTTGTATTTTTGTTTTTATGAAGTACTTATTATAATTTGATGTTATTATGAATTATGTTAGTTAATAATAATTATGTTACTCAATAGCTATGTTACTAGAATTGTACTGATACCTTCGTACGATTAAAACAATTGCAGGGATTATGAATATTTCCTTGAGTACAATTATTACTTAACTAGTGGACCCGGTAATGCTTGATTGATTTTAAGAGTAGTTATTCAATTGAAATACTTTGAATTGCAAATGGTTTTTATGTCACTTAAAAATAATATTACACAAATTTGTATTCATAGTTTCTAGAAAGTTAGTGTAATTTATTTGTATTCTGTAGGGGTAGCTACACTATTCAACATCTTAGACTGTAGTAATTGTAACTCTAAACACTCTAGGTAACGATAGCAATATGGATAAACTGTGACATTATTAGTTAAATCGGTTGAATAGTTTTTGAGTCTATAGAGGACAAAGAAAAGCGAATGAAACATTAATTTGTATACGTATTATGTAGAAATATAAAGTACATTAACAAATTTTGAATATTCCGCTCAATCAGAAATGGGCTATATCAAACTTACAAATTTAATTCAATTTTTTATTTAGACCTTATAACTATGGACATGGAACATTCATTTTTTATTTATTTTTTTAAACCCTAAGAATAATTTTTAAAAGTCGATATTTTATTTACATTGTTTTACGTTAATATGGTTTTCTAAGCCACCATACAATTGCTAAAATATCAAATCTTTTACAATTAAATGAATGATACAACCTAGATTCACTTTATTCGTGTAAATGTAGGACTAAATAAATTGATGACGTTATGAGAATTTATGCACTGTATTTGCACCCTGTTGACTCACATGTTTAATTAAAATATTTTCTAAGTCCTACACATTTAAATGATATTACTTTTAAGAAACATTTTATTATTAGCTGACCCGACAGGCGTTGTCCTGTCCAAATTTCAATAAATTTGTTTGTGATAGTTTTGTGAATATTTTATAAACAGTTGGAAAATGTAAAAAATAATAAAACCCCTATTTAAGAGCGATCATTGTTTCGATTAACAATGGCGACCAAGGATATTAAACATTCAGAAGAACGCAGATTGAAACCGCTGACATGCTCGAAATGTAGGACGAGCCTGGAATGGGATCGTCTAGAAACCATTCGGTTTTGTTCCAAAATTTGTATAATTGAATTAAATCAGAATTTCAAGTAAACAGTCAAAACAATGAAATGCTTTAATTCGTCGAGTGGTTTGGCATCACTATTTCCATCATTGCACTACTCTATGAAACACGACATTTTTTGTTTTGTTGTCTGGCTCGTAAACAAACAAAGCTGATGGTTTTCCGCAACGGGAATAGAAGGATATTTACATTAAATACATATTCATATGTTAAAACATTTGGATCTAGATGTTTGACATATAATACAGTAAACCTTTGCTTTTACGTAACCTAAAAACCTGCTGGTTGTGAAGAATTAGTAGAATTGATTGCAAATAAACATATTTCGGTTCATTGTAGGCCTAACATAAATTATGTTCAGTTTTGTATCCAAATCAGTTGTTTTATTTATAATATGTAACAACCAATGTTAGAAATAGAAATTAATAATAATACAGTTAAAATTTTTCGTAGATTGTTGTTTGTGTTTGCTTTTATTTAGTTTGTCAAACTAACCTAAAAAAGCTGTTGGTTTTAAAGAATAATAAACTGATTATAAATTTGATAAATAAAGTTGCGATTTTAATTAATGTAAACAAACTTGTGTTCCTGAGCTTTTTATCCAAACTGCTGTTGAGTTCATGCAAAAATCCCATAGAGAAAAAATTCAGATTTTCCCGAATTTGAAAATTCTCCGTGAAACTATAAACAAATTTCTTTCCATAAAGACTTAATTCGGACTATTACGAACATTTTAAAACACAAAATAGCCAAACTGATAAAGGCTTACTCAGCTTACCAACTAACAGCATTTAATTTTTACTTATCTAGATATAAATATAGTTATATAAAAATACATTTTACACAACATATTTTGTATTAAGTTTCTTTTAAATTTATTACGAATACAATTAATGAAACTAAACTTAAGATATACATACCAAAACTGCTTGTAAAATTATATAATTTAAATCAATGTTAGATAAGAAAAAGCTCAATTTCTTAAAGTGCACTCGGTTTAATTATATGGTTTGATTATTTGAACTTGTATCAAATTTCCAGTTAAATAGTGTAATAATATATTTCGTATCTAAGTTTTATGCTGAAAAAATCTTCATAATTTTGAAGTGATTACTACCTATCAACGCACGGAAATAATTACAATGCTTAATTAATATTTTAAGATAAAATGACAATTAAATAAATACTACCCATGTATAGTGGTTTTATACTAGCCATTGATTAGGTGCATGGCGTGTTATGTATAACATTTTAACGAGCTTCTCGTGTATCGTAAATTACGGAGATGTTTCAGATTTATTGTTGTTTTATCACAGATTAGAAGTGATAATGTTAGTTTACTATCGTGTAAACATGTCGGGTTTTAAAATTTGCTAATATGTATTGTGTTATAACACAAAATATTTAACCTATATTTTGAAACAGAACAAATTTATTTTCAAACATCTTTAAATCTTATAATATTTGAATTTCATCAATATTTAAAATATGAAAATATTTATCTCCCGACACCACATACAGTATAAATTACTAACTATAGTTTGAATCTAATAGTCAGGAGTATAAACAGTATCGCAAACATACCGTTTTATGGAAATTTTTTTATAATTTTAAATAGCTTTACTTGAGGAAATTGTTAAGGAATGACAATGATTCAGAATTACTAATTACCATGTTTGACTACACATTGGATGAGCCACATACAGTTACGATTCGGCCAATAAGAAATTATTTAGAGAAAACCAGAATTGTATTTAAAATTAATTTAACTTTGAAACTAGTTGAGGTACAGGCGTTATTACAATATTAGTATATCAAGTTTTAACGGGGAAGCAATCAGGGGTCTCGAGTAGTTTACACACAAATTATATAAATACATGTACAATATTAAATAAATATATATTTATCAAACGGAAATCGCATATATTTTTTTTTTTATACAAGTAACATTTAACAAATCTAATTGCCTTATTGTAAAATACGAATGTAAAATATTCAAAGCAGTATTAGCACATTAATTATTGGTAAGTTTAGATCGAGATCCGTTACCAATATTTAATGCCGTTCACGAATTTTGCACTACAAACTGATTTTATTCATGTTGTCCCTGTAAATATTTTCAAAAATATACATTTTGTTGACAATCTGTCATGCGAATTTATCGGCACCTGATGATGGATTAATGTATCAGATAATACCACTGTAATATTTCTAACAACATAAGTCGTGAAACTAAAGAAGGTAATTAATTTTACTGACCTATATAAGAATCAGTGATCCGAAACTTTCTTCAATAAAAAAGGGGGAAAATCATATGCAATTTGAAAAAAACTACCAGCATTAAGTAGATGAATACTAACAATATTTGCATTACCTGTGTATAATAACATATATATATATATTTTTTTAATTTAAAAAAATACTATTCTGTAACACCATTGGTTCATAAACCGTTGTATACAATTTATTTTTTAATAGCAAATTTAAACTATGGTAAAACGAATTAGTATTATTATTTTAATAAATAGATTTTTTAAAGAAATCATTTCTAAACTTTATTTTATTTCTTTATTCGCTTTATTGTACAATAACCAGAAAATATTATTACATTCAGAAATATTATTACATATAATGGATAAGAAAACCAAATAAAAAAAAAAACAAAGAGACAAGACATTTTCCTGCTAAGCTAAATTAGTATTCCATAGGGTAGCTCGTATTTAAACCAAGACGTTTGATGAAGCCCGTTATAACAATTTACATTCAGAATTATTTCAAATTGTTCGTTGTTGGTATTAATATTCATAGTCGTGAAAATTATCATGCATCGTTAAATGCAGTTGAGGATAAATTAGACTTTGAAGAAATAATTACGGTTATCCTTAGTGTGTTTAACTTTAAACACTTATAGGTTAAAGTAATTTTCACAGAAATAGTAATGAACTTTAATTTAAGCTTTGTGGAATTGACTTATTTATACTGTTGCATACACTTATTTCCCTCACTGTAAACTGTACATTGCTTACTGTCACGAACGTATTAAATAATTTTCATTATTTTCACAAAATTCTTTATTTGTAATTCTTTATTAATTACAAAATGTTTTACTTCTCTCAAATACAATGAAACCAATTTGTTTTAAACTATTTTAAAAGTTCCAGTTTGTAAATAAATTAGAATGTAAAGTTAAGGAACTTGTTTTAAATATATTTACTGTCAAAACATTAATTTAATTGTATAAAACTAAAAGGCTTGGTGGGAAAGCTGAATTTAACGATTAAATTAAATTAATTACAAGTTATAAGTAAAATTACAAAAGTTTAAGTAAGGACAACAAAATCCTTATAACTTGATGAGTTATTTAATATTAGAGACATTTAATTTTTTTTTCAACTACACTGATAAAGTTTCGTGGAAGCACAGTGGCTGCTTACATTTTAGTAAGAACGACATTTTTGCTACATAGGCCTACACTTGATTTTGTTAGAGTATTTGCTGCCAGTGTTAATGTCTTCTACAAATCTTCTGGCAACCTGATGTGCACCTGAAAACGCGGTCCTATATCTTACAAAATAAAATGTGGAACTATAGCATATAATACATATTTTAAATGAGAGTTTAAAGGCAAAACTATATTGTGCTAAAGTGTCAATAGTATAGTTACGTAAGTTCAAATCTAGTTACTTTTGATTGATTTAGTTGCTCTAGATTCTCCTTTTCATAGGTCTTGCATAAAGTAAATTCTAAAATATTAAAAAAATAGCTTGCTTCTCCAGCAATGTATGCAAATTTATTACTCGGGTTTTAGGAATTAAACCTGTTAAAAATACTGGTTTTTGTATTGTG
>JAGFPH010008680.1:34896-53363 GCA_018207615.1 Philaenus spumarius
GGGTTTTAGGAATTAAACCTGTTAAAAATACTGGTTTTTGTATTGTGAAAATATCAGTTGCATCACTAACAGATTATTATATATAGTCCACGATATAGTCTACGTAAAGGATTATTCGTACACATGTGATTAAAAATAGACACCAGTCACCCACAACGTTCGGAGATCGTTTACACTAGGAAAAGCGCAATGGATTAGGAAGACACCATTTCTTCAATCAGTTTCGTGTTTTGGAACTCTCCGAGAATCTGATTCCACATGAAACCGCTGACGAGGAACCATTATTAAATTTTTTCAGAACATTATTTAATTGTTTATATTTATGAAAGCTCAAGAACATCTAAATATAAAAAAGATGACTATAGATCATAGAAAGCATAAGAGAAATCTAAGAATCAAATTTATAATCTGAATTTATTTTGTGACAATTTTAAATTCAAAATACTTATTAAATTAAAAAAGGTTGTTATTGCCTTTCCTCAATACTGCTTGAAACTAACTTAAAATTTTGTATTATATTTCACATCGCACGAGAAGGTTTAAATGATTCCACGGAATAGTTTGTCGATCGCATCTATAAAATTAATGTAATACCTGGATATTTTTGGTATATATAGGTCATCTGATATACGGCCATTTAAACAGGTTTAATAACTCACTAATTACGTTTGATACCTTTGTTATGTAGGTTTATACTTCACTAAAGAAAAATATTTATTGTCTAGTTTAACTTTATTTAACAAATGTTTTCACGTTGAAAACTAAAATATTTATAATTTCACAGAGCGCATTTAACCAAAATCTTGCTACAAACAATCACACTAGCCAACCTCTAGTTTACAGTATTATAAATAGTTGCACGTCAATATTTACAGCTCACAGTTTTTTGGAGTAAGCAAAATATGTTTTTAATATTTCACAATAGCTATAATTACCTTCTTTTTTATAACTATTTTAATTATGAAAAATCCAGTAAGGCTACTGGTATAAATATGGTATAATGTATCGCTGTGATTTCATTATCAAGGGCTATATTTATTTGTTTATAATATAAATTTGCTCATACTACGTCAATACATATTGTATTTAACAATATGAATAATTGTAGTGACTAGGTCACAATAATATTACAGATAAAACAGAACGGAATATCTAATCCAGCATTATCTCTACACACTTTCATTTAGCTGCAGTTTTGTATTATTATTGTGGAATTAAACTTGTGTTAAAGAATGCATAACTGTTTATTTTTAGAAGATTTTACTAGCAATGCGGTCCTAAAGTTCATTATTTGTTATCATTATTAAAATAAATTTTTAAATTAATACATTTTTGTCGTAGCTGTAATAAAATTTTTTGTAATTAGTTTATATTTTACTCTTAGGAACAATATAGGATTACGATACTGACTTTTAAGGATTTTAACTTTCAAAGAGTTTTGTTTTTAAGTTACACAAAATTTTAGTCAAAAAGTAACTTAAATTCTTACATAACCAATTTATGAATTTAATACTAGTTTTCACAAACATATAAATAATTTTATTTTCCCTTTTAATCGTATGGTGGATAATCCTAAAGAGATTTATTTGCCATGTTAATAATGCTCCTCTACTGTTATTTAACTAATCCAACTTCAATTCTTAAGTTTCATTATATTATTTTTATCAAATAGAAAATGTAAATGTCAGCTTCAACAAATTTAGTTTCATTTCATGCTACCTAAATTATGTATCAAGTTAAAGTAATGTTGTAAACAATTTAAAACAAATTACTAATATGATAAATATCATTAGGTAAGAATAAGTGAATTTTAAGTTTAACACTATTTTCAAGATATTACTATAATACGGACAAACTTTAATTTCTAAAGTACAATGAGCTATTAACATTTAATTTTTAAATTAAATATATATGCTTCTGAAATGACATGACTCTGTTTTATATGAAAAGGTTTAACACTATTGGTTTGCTGCATTTGAACATTACTTCAAACTAGAAATTGGTTTTTATTTCACAAAAAAAAAATTGTAATTGGATGGAGAATTAAAAAAAAGAACAATATGTAGAAAAAATGGTTGCATTAACAGGCGAAATTTAATATTCTGATATGACTATCAATTCTTCAAATGTAAAGTTTATGTATTAATAAAATAATTTTTAAAAGATTAAAAATATAAACAGATAGAATTTGATAGAATACTTATCGTTTCATTTTAGTGAACCCGTAAACAATTAACGAATATGCTATACATATTACCGGGATTCGAATATGGCATACTGAACCATTAAAATTAATATTGCAACCTACCACCGAGCTCTTTTATTTTATATTAGTCAGTTTTTTTATGGATTTTAATATTATAATATACAAAGAACAATATAGAAACACTGTAATTTAAAGCTATTGAAAAATATAATACTTATATATACATCTTAATTATTATACTGCTAGTAACTATACATTTAATATGTCTTGATTCGGTTATATAAAATAAATCATTGTTTTATGTGTCAATGCGATTGAATATAGAGTCCAGCACTGATTTCACAATGTGAATCAAATCAGGTCATGTCTAGAGTTAGCTTCCTGCTTGGATAAAGAAATTTTATATAATTTAACTTTATTTACAAAGTTTTTGTACCTGTTTTATTTAAATTTGGATAGTTAAATTTTAATTTGAGTGCCTGTCCAATATAATATGTACAAATTACATGCATTTGTGCGGTTTATACAAAATATCTAAAATGGTTAACATTTTATCAAATCCATAGGTTGTTTATTTTAATAATTATTAAACATTTTAACAAATATAGCTTGTGTTACAGATACATCTTTCTCCTCTACTTATTTTATTTTATATTTAAATGAAGAAAAAGTTTTATAATTCACGTTCTTCATTCACTGTATGAAAATGTTGATCACTCTAGTAATTTAACCATAAGAGTTATTAGAAACACACCTTATGTTCCTTTATTAATTACGTTTAAAAAGTAAAGGTTTAAAATTAAAATTAAATTCTCCATTAGAAATGACTGAAGTAAAAGTTTCATTTTATTAAACCGTAAATTTTCTATACAAATAATTACTTATTGTTGCTACTTTTAATTGGTTTACAAACCATTGACAAGTTTGAATTATATCTCCTGACAAAACACAAATACTCCTACAATTTTGTGAATGTTTAAGTCGTCTTTATACCAAACATGTAAACAAAGTATGTTTATATCTTTATTATGTTATTTCATAAATATATATTTTAAAAGTTTTTTTGTTTGTAATAACAGTTTGCATTAGTTTCTTCAGATCAGATAAATGGAAATGCTGTAACCACATTTAATAATGCGTTAATTAATGTAATAAATTGAATTCGTATTATTATCCCAAGTTTAATAATTTTTGTTTTAACATGCCAAATATTTAATAAGGATTTTTCAGCAGTTTATACAAAAACGACCCAGTATTTTCTTTATCCAATCGACGTATCGCAATTATAGGTTTTTATAAAATGTATTTCTTGTTATTATTTAAGTAAATATATTTAAAAAATATGTAATTTAATATTGTAGATCAATAAATACAGTACTTAGTTGATGCATATAGTTACTCATGTATTAATTAAACCTGATATATCAACTTAACATCATAATACGTGTGGCAATCAGATTGTTCCAAACGAAAACAATTTCTATGGTATAAATTAATAGATACAATACATACCTTGACTTTTTTAGGTAAATAGTGTCAATGCTAGAAGTTCAAATATTTATTTATATTATGTTAACTTCCAAGTTATGTCACTTTTGTTGTGTTATAATTCAATGTTTGCCCCTTTAGGATTATTGTTAGTAATAAAGATTGTAAATTACCCCTTTGATACAAATTCCATTCTTAGTTAATTGTCATTATACTTGAAATATATACTGTTTGAAGCTAATAATTATGTATACCCTTATTTGTGGGTTTAAAACTGTTAATTGGTTTACGGAAAACATATTGTAATTGAATGTAGCATCTGCATTCAAATATTAAAAACCTTCTGAATTTAAATGAACATGGCATTTTTGTAACCTCTCCTCTCCATTTTATACTTAACTAGCCGAATACCCGTGCTTCGCTACGGGGAATTGTTTTGCATCACTATGTTACATAACAACTGTAATATTTCTCCCTCATTTTCTTCCATCTTTTATTTCACGAACGTGAATTATTACATGTATTTTCAATTAGTTTGGTATGTTTTGTTCATTGGCTGCCAGTCAATAGTCTTCGTCAAGGTATATTTGCTGAATAATTTTAATCAATTAAAAATAAGAATTCAGAGGGAAGAGCGTCTTCTTTTCAACCGCTAAATCTACAGACTGGTAAATCACAGTCATAGCTGGATGTTGCAGATCGAACTGATACGACTTTAATATGCACATGCATTGATCGGGATGGATTTGATCAGCTTTACGCATTTAAATGTTTCCTTAAAATTAATAAATGCCAATTTTCAGATCTCTAGCTTTAAGGAAAGCTAATATTTAATATATTAAATAACCAATTATCCAACTAACCAATTAATATTTATGGTTTTATGGGTTGTTTCAACCCTTAAAGGCGAAATATTTTAAATTCTTTCTTAGTGCACCTCTAGCAAATATGTTTACCAAATTCCATGTTCCTAGGCCATATGGGTTTTGAGATATAAAACAAACAATATTTATGGGTTTAGGAGTTGGTTCAAGCCTTAAACACGAAATATTTTTTTTAAATCCGTTGTTAGTGCGCCTCTAGGCCCTATGAGCAATATGTGTAACAAGTTTCACATTCCTAAGAGGTATGGTTTTCGAGATAATGTGATGAGGGAATGAGTCAGTGGTATTTTAGCTTTATGTATATAGAATTCAAGGTTTAATAGTAAATACATAACTAATGAGATTGACTTGTGAGAAAGTAACTTACATCAAATAAAACCTGAACACAAAATCTCACAATAAATACGTTTACTAACCTCAAACGCGTTTCAATGACAATGTCGCCATCCTCAGTGATGCACGGGCTACAGTAATCAAACTATAACTGATACAAAATAGTGATCAGTTATAGTTTTATTACAGTAGCCCGTGTATCACTGAGGATGGCGACATTGGCATTGAAACGCGTTTGAGGTTAGTAAACGTATTTATTGTGAGATTTTGTGTTCATGTTTTATTTTATCTAAGGTTTAATAGAATGAAATTAATTGACAATGGTAGTGTAAACATTTTTATTAATTACTAACTTTTAAAGATTGATAAAAGGCTGATGAAAATACTATAGAGGCAATGTTGCCTTAGTAATTGCTGGGCTATTGTTACAAATATTATATTATATTGCGTTGATTGTTGTGGGATGATATTGTAGTGCATTGCAATGTTTTTTGTTGTATTTTACCGTATTGCATTGTTTTGTGTTGTATTGCACTTTATCTTTGTGTATGGTATTGCGTTGTATTGTGTATGCACATTATGGTTTGTATTGTCTTCTATTGTAATAATATATATAGTCATATTGTAATATTATTACGTAAATATACAGGAAACTCTAAACTCGTTAATTACATTACCCTCAAGGTAAAATATAATAGACGAAATATAATAACAGCATTGTTAAAGATTCAGGCGCAACAAAGCAGCTTTTGTGCTGTTTACCCATTTTTTGAAATAAACATAATGCCTTGTAAAAACTTTCACATTGATTAAAAGATTTTTTTTTATGTTGATAACTCTTTGTTATTAATTTTGCTTTTTTACTTATTATTAAATAAAACATTTGAAATTAATAATATTACTAATACAATTTTGATTTATCAGATATTATATATAATTTTGTGTTAGATAGTAATAGAGATATTAAGCAATAACATCAAACAGTTTAGTAATAAATTCAACAGTTACAAAGTTTGATTAACAAATGTGGTAAAATAAATATAGGTTCATTATTCTATAAATATAATAGTGTAGTCAAACATTTTAAAATAATAATAACAATACACTAATTCTCACACACATACGTTTAATGATCAAACGCGTTTCAACGACAAAGTCGACATCCTCAGAGAAGTTGTGCACAATACAGAGAGAACATAATAAAGACATCACTAAACATAACGACCACTTTTCGAAACGAAAATTAGTACATAATTGGAGTAGCCTATTGAGATTTTGAACGATAAAGAGATTGATTTACTTATACAGGTTTAAAGTTCAGCATTGAAAATCAAAAAAGTGATCAAGAATCGTTATTCGTAGACATTGAGACAGTTCCAAATATTTTAATACATTGAATTACAAACTAAAATAAGATCAGACATCAAACACTAATAAATTAGGGGACAATAAATCATCAAACAAAATAAAAACAACAAAAAACATAAATTATCAAAAAAAAAATATAAAAGTTTTAAAGGAAAAAGATGTTTTTTTATTTAAAAGCTGATAAAAGTAAAAATATAGTTATAATGGGGTAAAACGGACCACAAAGACACGGTAAATGAAATACTCACTAACTGACCATACACACCTGGCAAAATAAATCTGCTAGCCAAATATTCAAAAGACACAAAGGAAACGTTAAAAAACTGCAAGCAAATAATCGATAACGACATAAAGAGAAAATTAACAGTTTTCAATTCAACGTTACCTCGATTATATTGCTTACCTAAAATTCATAAAGAAGTTAAGAATAACGGCCTATAGTTTCCGGAATAAATGCACCTACGTACTTAATATCGAAGGGGTTAGTTGCACAGCTACTTCCGTCCGCCTCCTTCAATGCCAGTTAAAAATACTAAGATTTTATAAACAGTGTTCAAGATACCCAATTAACAGACAGTGAATTTCTAGTAACTTTCGATGTTGTGTCACTATATCACAGTGTTCCAATGCCTGAGCTATGGGAATGGTTAAGTCTTGGTTAAAGTCAACATTTCTAGGCGATAGGGAGATCCAAGAATATATACTTCATTTAAATGTATGCATGTCACAGAATAGTTTTCAATTTAATTAGGCCTATAAATTCTACACTCAAGATAACGGAACGGAATGGCGATGGGAAATCCATTATCAAGTTTTTTGGCGAATTTGTTTATGAGCGATTTCGAGGTTAATGCTAAAAATTCATTTAAATATTTCCCCCGAATTCGGATCAGAAATTTAGAAGATATTTTCGCGGTGTTTGACAAAAACGAAAACTTTGAAAATTGTTGTCAAGAAATAAATACAATCTACGCTAAAGTGAAATTTACAAAAGAAATTGAACAAAAAAACAGAATAGCATTCCCATATATACTAGTGTCAAAATAAAACAATAAGTTGGCTTTTAGTGTTTACAGAAAACCAACACACAAAGACAGGTTCATTACCTGGGACTCATCCCATGCACCTGCACACAAAAGAGCAGCCTTCGATTCAATGGTTCACCGCCTTGTCAACATACCTCTTTCTGAACAAAATTATCTAAACGAAAAACAATACATCTATGGAGCGGCAAAATTTAACGGATACCTGGAAACCACAGTAGACAGCATTATAAAGAAAACTACCGTGTAATGTAATCTGTATTTCTAATATTAAGTAAACATTGTAGCAACATGTCGTGGCTACGATGCGCAGCCAGCAGTCTCACAGTGAACAGTGACCGAAGTAGATCGCTGAATAATAAAACTGGTACTTCATAAATGTAATGCACATTTCTTTAAATAATTAATTATGAACCCGAACATAGCATGGTGGCAGCGGTGTAAACCAGATTTAATAACAATTTAAGATAAAGTGGTTAATTAGTTTGCAAAACAAAAAATAATTTCGAATTTACTACGGAAAAATGGATTTCAGAAACACAGGAAATGGCGTCTCTCCGATGGAATTTCAAGTTGATTTGGCAACTAACTGGAGAAAATTTAAAAACAGGTATGAAATTTGTATTGAAGCATTTGTACCGAAGTCTACAAAAGACAAAAAGAAAGTAGCTTTATTACTTCATTACATGGGTGAAGAAGGACAAGATATTTTAAAATCGTTTAATATTAGTGCAGTGGATTCAGACAAGTTAGAAACTGTAATTAAAAGTTTGAAAATTATTTTATTCCTTTGGCTAATGTAACATATGAGAGACATAATATATTCTTTAATCGTAAACAATTACATAATGAATCTTATGAACAATATGTGGCAATATTAAAAAACCTAAGTGCTTCTTGTGACTTCGGTGGTTTACGTGATAGTTTAGTTCGAGACATTTTTGTTAGTGGTATTCAGGATTCCGATATTAAAGTTGCTTTATTAAAAACACATAACTTGACTTTAGAACAAGCCTTAGAAATGTGTAAATCTAAAGAATTAGCTTATGATAGAGCTCATAAACTAAATGTAAAAAAAGAGTTAATAGATTCTACAGTTGATAGAGTTTTTAAAAATAGTAAACAAAAAAACTAAACTTTAAACTTTAATTTAAACAAGTTTCAAGCTGGAACCGGCAATCGTGGACAGAATTTAACAGGAAACCAAATGAAGCGCAATACATCAACTACAACGTCAAATGCGATGCATCAAGGGTCAACTACTAGGTCAAGATTATCCCTCCAGGCACACAAAGTAAAGGCAAACATGCATAATAATAAGTGCGGTAGTTTTGGCCGATTTCAATTTTTTTTGGAAAGTGTCCAGCATGGAATCAAGTATGTTCAGAGTGTGGTAAATTAAACCATTTTAGAAACATGTTTAAGTTTTCAGTTAACCAACTGACAGAAACAGGTAATGAAAGTTTATTATGTGATAATGAAAATAAAAACATTGTGATAATCACTTTAGCTAAACCTAACCTGCAAAATTATAGGGTAAATGTAACTCAATGGTAGGAGACAATTATAATACATAAAGTGCATCAATCTTTTAAAGTGGACACGGGAGCCCAAGTAAACATTATATCGTATAATTCCTTTCTTAAATTAGGAATTAATGTTAATTTGATTAATAAAAAAAAATGCTAAAATTACTTCATTTACAAACAACAGATTACCTGTTGTAGGGACTTGTACTGTACATTACAAAGCAAGTTTAAAGGCTCAAACTATGCATTGACTTTTTATATTGTTAAATCCAACTGTGAAAATTTGCTAGGACTTGATACATGTCTAAATTTAGGAATTGTTAAGCATATCAATACCTTAAAGTTAGACCAAATAGATAAAAAGTACAAAGATTTATTTGATAACGAAATAGGGTGTGTACCAGTTAAAGTTAGGATAGAGTTAAATGAAAATTCATGTCCTGTAATTAGTGCTCCTAGAAAAATTCCTTATGCACTAGAAAATAAATTAAAAGCTGAATTGGATAGAATGTTAAAGCTAGGTATCATTGAAACTATTAGTGAGCCTACTGATTGGGTTAATTCGCTTGTAATTGTTCAAAAGAAGAAAGATGGTAATGTAAGGTTATGTTTAGATCCAAAACCTTTAAAAGAATGTATTAAGAGATCGCACTATCAATTTCCAACTTTTGAGGACATTATTCATAACATTAATGGTGCAAAGTTATTCACAGTGTTAGATGCAAAATCAGGTTTTTGGATGTTTCCATTAGATAAGGAATGTGCCAAAATAACTACTTTTCACATCTAGTAAAGTAGATCTGCCTTTTGGCAGATTTTATTTTAAAAGATAACCATTTGGATTGAGTTGTGCTCCAGAAATATTTCATAGAGTAGTGTCACAAATTTTTGAAAAAATTGATGGGGTTCAGTCATTTTAAGATGATATATTAATATTTGGTGAAACAGAAAAACAATTAACCGAAAGAGTTAATGCAGTGTTAGATAAAGCTCAAACTAATGGATTTAAATTCAATATTAACAAATGTAAATTTAATGTTTAAGAAATAAATTTTCTTGGGCATAAAATTAGTTCTGATGGTATTTCGGTAGATGAAAACAAAATAAAAGCTATAATTGACTTACCAATACCTAAGGATAAAAAATAACTTGCAAGAATTTTGGGAATGTTTAATTATGTTTCAAAATTCATAGAAAATTTTTCGGAAATATCACAACCTCTCAGAGCTTTGCTAAAAAAAGATGTAGAGTTTACTTGAAATAAATATCTTAATGAGGTGTTTAACAAATTGAAAACAATAATAACACAAGCCCCAGTATTAAGCTATTTTGATCAATCTAAGCCAATATTGTTGTCTGTCGATGCAAGTTCGACAGGGCTAGGTGCTTGTTTATTGCAAGATAATAAACCTGTATGTTATGCTTCCAAAGCCTTAACATAAACTCAAATTAACTATGCACAAATTGAAAAAGAGCTCTTAGGAATAGTTTTTGGTTGTACAAGGTTCCATCAGTATATTTTCTCAAAAAGTGTTACTGTTGAAACGGATCATAAACCTTTAATAGCAATATTTAAAAAACCCTTATCAAAAATCTCAAGTAGATTACAAAGAATGTTGTTACGCCTTCAACAGTATAAACTTAATGTAGTGTACAGACCGGGTAAAAAGATAGTTAGTTATTGCTGACACTTTGTCAAGACATTTCAATGTAAATGACAAGGTTGAAGATGAGGTGTTTGACGAAATAGAATTACAGGTTAATTTATTAATTGATAATTTACCAATTTCACATGCTAAGTGGTTATTGTTTGAGAAGGAAACTAAAAATGATGAAGAATTAAATAAATTAAAAGACTATATTAATCATGGCTGGCCAAAATATAAAAGTAATGTAAAAGATAAATTAAAATGTTATTTTAATTTTAAAGATGAATTAAGTATTATAAAAAATGTAATATTTAAATATGACACAATTGTTGTACCAAAAAGTCTAAGTACACAAATGATTGAAATTGTTCATCAAGGTCACATGGGAATAAATAGATGTAAATCAAGGGCTAGGTTAGCACTTTATTGGCCTAACATGTCTAATGATATCAAGAATTATGTTGAATTTTGTTGAACCTGTAGTAAATTTAAAAGAAATCAATGTAAAATGACTCTATTGCCACATACAGTACCGAAATTACCATGGTCAGAAGTGGGAATAGACGTGTTTGAATGGGAACAAATGTTGTATATTGTTACTGTTGATTATTTTTTCAAACTATATTGAAATAGCAAGTATCTCAAATACTAAAAGTGTAACTATAATATCAAAAATAAAAAGTTTTTTTTCTAGACATGGGATACCTCTAAAAGTTTATTCTGATGGGGCGTCTTATTTTAAATGTGAAGAATTTAGAATGTTTTGTAAAAATTGGGATTTTGAGCATGTAATTTCAAGCCCTCATTTTCCTCAATCAAACGGCATGGCTGAGAGTGCTGTAAACACGATGAAATCATTATAAAAAAAAAGCTGATGCAGGAGAAGATATTTATCTTGCGCTTTTAAGTTTTAGAAACACTAATAAAAATAATGTGGAATCACCTGCTTAACTTCTCATGTCAAGGAAATTGCGTACCTTAGTACCAACACATTACAAATGTCATAAACCTAAACTTAATTATAATAGAACCAGAAAACAACTGTATGTTGACAAACAGAGAATGAAGGGACATTTTGACCGCAATTCTAAACCACTGCAGAGTTTATGTAATGGTCAAGATGTTCTCTTTAAGAAAAAAACCTAATTCCAATTGGTCTAGCGGTAACATAATTCGAGAATCAGAAGAACATCGATCATATATAGTCATAGATCAAAACGGTAAATCATATAGACGTAATAGAATACATATTAGTCCTGCGGTTGAAAGAATGTCGCCTACAAAATGTCCTTCCATGTCTCGTCAAAAGAATGAAATAAGCCCATTAAATCAATCTAATAGAAGAATAAGTGATAGTGTTAATTCAGGGCAAAAGCTTAGTCCAGAAAGTGATTTTTTAAAAGATCTTGATAATTACAAAACCAGATATGGTAGAGTAGTCAAAAGCAGTTGTAGATTAGAAGATAAACTTTAATTTAGTTTTAAAAAAAAGTTAAAAAATTTAAAAAAAGAACTATTGTTATTATTATTATAATTGTTATTAATGTTGTTTTTCTTAAAAAAAAAATAAAAAATGTTTAAGTTGTAAATGGTTAGAAGATAGTTTTTAATTTGAAAAAATAATGTACATGTTTATTAATTTGAGTATTATTAATGTAACGTCTAGTTTTAAATTTCAAAAAAAAGAAGGAAAAAAAAGAAGAATACTAGTTTGTTTTGTATTAGAATATAATTTTAATTTGTTTAAAAAAAATATAAGGTTATAAAAAAATATTTACTATTACTTGATCTATTCTTAGTTAAAAAAAAAGAAATAAATTGTAATGTAATCTGTATTTCTAATATTAAGTAAACATTATAGCAACATGTCGTGGCTACGATGCGCAGCCAGCAGTCTTACAGTGAACAGCGACCGAAGTAGATCGCTGAATAATAAAACTGGTACTTCATAAATGTAATGTGCATTTCTTTAAATAATTAACCGGAATTATAAACCCGAACATAACACACCGACAAGAAGATGAAAACATCCAGGTCAACCTTAACCCCAAACAAGTCAGAAAAAAGATGGGTAAGAATGATATACACTTAAGTTTTATCAAATATCGTGCAAAAAACCTTAAGAAAACACGCAACTTTACATCGGAAAACAACCTTGGAAAGCTTGTACAGGAAAAATCCGGTATCTATAGTAGCCCAGTATATAGGGGGTTTTACCTTACATTAATTTGCGGCAAAAGACTAGTTTTCTAGGATCGTTTGGTATGGTGAGGGTATGCGAAATCTAATTTGCGACCTCGAAAGTGGGGAATTGCGAAATGTTGGGGGTCAAAAAACCTCGAAATTTTCGGACCTTTTCCAGTTTTTTTCTTATAACTCGAAAAGGGTGCATAATTTGTAAACAATAGTGATTTAATAAATTAAAGAAGACAAAATATCGCGTCGATTCAAAAAAAAAAAAAAAAACAAAGCGTAAAATTGGTCCAGTAGTACGACATTTATGGGGATCCAAAAAAACAGCAAATTGTTTCCAACTTTGCCAAGTACTGTGTTTTACCCATTTTCAAGGTGCTGTAACTTTCCAAAATCAAATTTTATCAATACCCCCCTCCCTAAAATTTTTAGTGCCTACACGGTTATTTCCACCACCCTGGTTATTGTGAAACAGGTTAAATAATTTGTATGAATACAATAAGTAGACAGATAGACAAAGGCCTATGATTATCTTCAAATTCGTCACTTATGTTTAAAATTATATTTCTTAAGTAATTTATGATAATGGGTTTACTCTGACTCAATTTGATTTAGAAGCGCATACATTGTTTATGTATTTCATTTTATTATTTTTATAAATAATTTCTCCTAATTGCATATTATTATATGCATATTATATAATATATAACTATTGATATATGCATATTAATATATTTGAAAAACAAATATGAAGAATCACGCTTAAACGACAGAATTAAAATTATTAAATAGTTACTTAATTCTCAATTTTCACTTAGAATTATTTAAGGCTTAAATTACAAAAACATATTTCAGTTTAACACTATTCTAGGGTATGAACAATGTAGAGAATTCGTATTCCGGAATTTTCCGGATTCAATGCCAGGAAGAATTTACTTTTCAATAACGGACTGTAATTAAATGTGCAGTACTAGTTATTTTACCAAATATAGGTGTAAGTTGTTTTACTAAACTTTGCATTATAGTACAATTAATACAAACCAATACAATTGTTTGTTTCGTCACGTTTTGTTATGAGCACGTAATTTTTACTAACGTTAGAAGTAATTGTTTGGGCAAATAAATGTGGTACTCAAATCTCATGCGGGTCAGGTGTGAGTACCGCATTTCTTTGACCAAACAATTTCTTCTAACTTTAGTAAAAATTACGTGCTCTTAACAAAACCTTATGTATTATTAGTATTAACGCACTGGAACTATGTTGCAGCCTTGGGTTTTTTGTTTTTTAATCAATATTTAATAGTTGACTAAAAACATATTAACTAACTAATTATTTGTGCACAGTGTAGAATATTTATTTTCAAATTGCCTTAAATGTAGAAAAAATATATTAAAACGTCCAAGTACCACAAACAAAAACAAAATTCTTCGTAACCTATTATTAAAGTTGTTAAATTAGTACTGTGATGATTTTAAACCATTTAAAACACTGAAGCCCTACTTGTGTTAAACTGTTCGGTAAATAAAACTACACAAATAAACTGAAAAACATTTTTATTAATATTGTTATTCCAGTTCCTTTATGTACTTTTCGCTAAACATAACCAACCGCTTTTTTGGTTAGATTGACCAACTTAAGGCAAAAAACAATCTACTAAAAATGCTTACTATATTTTAATTCAATTCAAACATTGGTTGTTATATATTATATATAAAACAACTGATTAGGATCAAAAACTGAACATAATTTTAGGTTAGGCTTACAATGAACCAAAACACGTTTATTGGCAACCAATTTGGCTAATTTAAAATCAGTTGTTTTACAAATGGTCACAACTTACAATTTTTGTATATTACGTAAAAGCAAATAAAAGTTGTACTGTATTATCTATAAAGGTTTACAAACTATAAATCTAAATTTGTGTATTATATTCTTAAGTTGCATAGACAAAATTTTGCAATTCGATTACTTAAGTAAGTGTAATGAAATAGAATAACTACCCTTTAAATTAAATCAAGCAATAGCGAAGCATTGCTGGGTCCACTAGTGAAAAATAAAGTAAATGAGTAAGTTAAGCAATATTGCTTTGTTTTATAAAATCTTCTTCTTTTTTTTTTTTTTGTTAAACTGATATCAATTAAAGTCCTAAATAAAATATTCGTTATACTATGGTACTCTTTAAAATTCTCTTGTATAAATTTATAAGGTATGTTATTATTTAAAGAAAGATTCAAATCTTGTAAATCTGAAACTTTAGATACCTTTGATCTAGCAATCAAGTTCAAACAAAAGTCACAAGTTATACAGAGCTACAAAAAGGGTCGTGATTTCGACTGCCAAGTGGAATATTCAATGCAATCAAGGTAAGGCAATGGTCTCAAAGATATTTGATTGTTATAAAACATAGCAAAAGTTGAATCACTTAATTTTTATTTGCACTAAACAAATAATGTAAATAGCAATCGTAATGGAGAAAATTTTAGTATACATATATTTAGCTATGTTTTTATGTTCATATAATAAGTTTAAATAGGAAGTTGAATGTTATAGATTTTTGTTTGCAATTTATTTGTAAGAAAAACCTTGTAGAAATAAATATCTGAGCAACAGAAAACGTTTAAGTTAAAGTAGACAACCTAATCTAATTAACTCTAAATGCATGGAAATTTAAATTTATTAAATGTATATGAAATATATGTTTATGTTTACGTATTTCAGCATAACTCCTCAATTAATATATATTTTTTGGTTATAATAAGTTTGTGTTTATACACTTCCCAGATATAAATTCAATTGTGTAAATCTTACAGTAGGTGGAATTAGTGCACTAGAATTTTAAATATTAATAGTAGCGTTTAGAAACATATCTAAGCAAATTTATTCTCTCAGTTTATTTAACGTAAACAATTAAATTTATTAACGATATTTGATACTTTACTATTACATTTCTTATATTAATGGAGTTTGATACGATTTAAATAGAAAATATAATATAATTTCGCATTTAAAGATAATCATATTTTTTATTTAAGTTATAACTTAAATTTGTTAAGGTAAAATAGATTGACTTTGAAATACTAAAAAACTTTTTAATTTGCAATAAAAATATTCAGAGTTTTATCTGTTGCCAGAAAGTCATTTCATACGTAGAGTGAATTTTAAAAACGTAGAAATTAAACAGAATTAATTAATTACTTTATTTAATTGGCAATAAATCCGTTACGAATAATATTTATTGCAGTTCCCATAAAACTGCCATAGCTAATTACAATTATTGCAAGTTAAATCGGAGCCAGTCTGTCGACTTAAGAGGTAATAAACACTAAAACTGAAGAATGGCGTTGCAGACTTTCTGGAAGTAATTTTACTTCTTCAATGACTACTTAACCTTGTTTTTTAAATCTCAGAAAAGAGATCGCAATGGTTCATTGTTTTTTAAAGTGTTTATTTCTTTAATACGTTTAAACTGCAAAATTGTAATAACCATTTTGTTAAACAATAATATACACGCATCTATATAAGTGGCAGAAAGTTCTCACTGTGTTCCAATACTTTAATAATTTACTTATTGTATTTGAACTTTTTGCATAGTGCATGCGATATCCTTTAGAAAATTCCACAGCTGTTTTAAAACTAATGCATTTTATAAGCAAATAGAAATGTTTCATTAAGGTATGAAATGCGTATGCAGTACATTAAATTCTGTACATTTGAGATTCCTTGTTTTAGTTCATGAAATTTATATCTCATTTTCAGTAAATTTTAAATTATTATATTAATGTTGAAGTATTCTAGAAACAAGTAATAAATGTACATCGATATGTATATAGATTTCGTACTATCCTATAATGTAATATATAATCTGTACAGTAATTTAATTCACACTACTTTATAATATTTTTTCCTAGAACTGCAAATGTTTAACGGTATTTAAAGGATTTTTAATTACATATTATACCTTTAGTAAGTTTGTTATAAAAAAAATTTTAATGTTTGGCTAGAAACGTAATTCTTGTTGGATATGTATTTGTATTTAAATTAATATTATTTAATTTCTTATAGAAATTGTATTATTACTCTCCATAATAATATATTATTATCTAGATTTAAAAATAAATTTAAAACACAACTTTGATAAGTATGCAATATCGTGTATATATTGAAAATATAGCATTTGTAAGAGCAGTTTTATAAATTAATATTTATAATTGTAAAAAAATGTAGATCGTGAAGCAGACCAAAATATACACCGAGTCAAGTATAACCAGCGATACTAAAAAAAATTTGATCGGCGGGAGTGTATGGCGGAGTATTATTTGTATAGGCTATATTATAGAGTAAGGTAAAAAAATAATTACTTTTGTGTCAAATTGTGTTGCATTGGAAGAATGCATGAACCGTCTGTTGCATATAGTACTAAATGGAAGGGATATACTTCTATCTGTAGATCATTTTGTAATCCGATCTACTCCTCATAAAGAACCTCTCATATTTTATAATTAAAAACACATTTAATACAAGGATATACGATTACTAATGTTCTCTTATTAAAATTTTAAAATTAGTAATTATTTCAATTATTGTATTATCAGGGTAAAAAAAAATATTATTATTCCCTAGTTTCTGTTCTGTCCCATTGTATGCCATTATAAAACTCAATGAAAATAATAAAACACTGTAGAAAACTTATTAAAAAGATACCAGAACAAGATAAAAGTTAACACATTTGTATAAATGTGTTTCTAGTTTTGTATTTTTATACTGGACAATTTTATTTAAAGTTCTAAAAAGCTAAAACATTATTAAATATTTAAAAATAATAACAATTCATTTATTGTCACAGGCATACGATTAATAATAAAACGCGTTTCAACAACACAGTTGTCATCTTTAGTTATGTATGAGCTACAAATCAAAACTTATAACTTATAAGTTAAACTATTATTAAACAATTAATTAATGCTCATTTGTTATAGAATATATAAAATCGACTACAATTTACTAATAAATTTTAATTATTGTTAAATGTTTTTTTCATTCAAAAATATATGGAACGAGTAGCCTTAAAAACAAATGTTTAGTTAGTTGATTTAATGTCAATGTCTTCATGTAGTATGGGAGGCTTTTTGTAAATTGTAGGAGCGCAATTTCTTCTACGTGAAAATTTACTGTATTTTATGAAATAGAACAGTCGTTACTTAATAATATCATGTTTATCAGTTAACATAATACAAATGATAAAATAAAGGTTTATATTTTTAGTTATACATATAAAAGTATAAACAGTTAGAAATATATTTTTTTAGGAACGGAGTTTAAAATTACGTACATTATTAGGCTGCATTCTTAATCAATACAAATCAAATAATGTTGTTTCTGCTTTAAATATTTAAAAACACATAATTTGTAAAATTCTTAGCTTAAAAGGCTTTCTTAGCTTTACTATGCATCACACTGATTTGAATAAAAACCCCGAACCACAAAACAAGGAACAAAACAATAACTAAACAACTAAATCGTAAGTTATGTTTAATACTCTACCCTTTTGTACAGTTCAATGACATGGTCATCATCCACATCATTGGAGAGTAGTGTTAAAACCTTCTGAGGATATGATGACCATGACATCGAAATGTACATAAGGGTAGCTTATTAATAACTTACAATTTAGTTGTTTAGTTATTGTTTGTGTTCCTTTTTTTGTGGTTTGGAGTTTTTATTCAAATCAGTGTGGTTTGGTCGCCACTGTGCTCTTTTATATGTTTAATTTACT
>JAGFPH010008681.1:38843-53362 GCA_018207615.1 Philaenus spumarius
CTAAAGGCCATCCATGTAACTTCCCGCTAAGTTTAATTACAACAAACACTATTTTTGGAAATTTTGAACTGCCATAACTTTTGAATGAATCAACCGATTTTTATGCGATTTGCGGCAATCGATGCAGTTTTTTTAAGTCCATTGAAAGAATCAACAACAAAAATTTTTCAGATGAAAAGTTTCGGAGAAATTGAGAAAAAACACTTTTTTTTATTTTCTTTCGTTCACGATATCTCGCGAACGAATCAACCGATTTTTATGCGATTTGCGACAATCGATGCAGTTTTTCGAGTCCATTGAAAGAATCGACAACAAAAATTTTTCTGATGAAAAATTTCGGAGAAATTGAGAAAAAACTCTTTTTTTATTTTCTTTTGTTCACGATATCTCCCGAACGAATTAACCGATTTTGACCAGACTGGTATCGATCGATGTCGCTTTTCAAGGTTAAAAGCTGATTAGATTTTGGAATTGATCGGTAAAGCCGTTTAAAAGTTATTCCAAAAAAACCTGATTTGAAAAAATTTTATTTCTTAGTTTTTTTGAAATTTTTCAGAACCTACCGGTCCGAATTAGTTGAAATTTTCAGGAAATCTAAGTTTGATGGAACTCTTTAGAACGCCGTTTGGTAGGATCCAATCGGTCAAGCCGTTCAAAAGTTATAAGCGGGTCACATACTTACATACACACACACACACACACACGCATACACACACCCACACACACACACACACACACACACATACATACAGACAGGGTGACACCCTCTCGGGAGTGGTCAGGGAAGATTCCTAGGACCTCAAAACGTCGAGATCTGATGAATACTCGATTTTCGAAAAACGGGGTGAAACCAATAACTTCGCGATTTTAGAAAATTTTTAATTTTCTTAGCGGGAAGTTAAAAAGTCTTATGAAAGTTATCACTTTCTGATAATGATGATGATGATGATTTATACCTTAAATCTATGCAGAGGTGTTACGTTTAGGTAACAATGAACGTCATCAAAGTATTGAATTACCTATCGCAGAACATGTAATTATGAAAATACTTAAATACTTTATTAAATAATAATATAATTAAAATCTGGAATATGAAATTATAACTCTGGAAATATGTTTTAATTAAGCAGAAACTACAAGGTTATAATGTACATTATCTTCAAAGTGTTTCTTTCTTACGCCTGTGACGTCACAGTGTAGGCCTACTCACTGACGCCTTCGCATATTTTAATCTCGCATCGTAGCACATCTTGTCATGAACTTATACCTTGATTACAATCTACACTTCAAAAGTCTTGTTACAACATTGTTACAACAGTGGTCAGTGTTGTCATTGTCACAATGGGTGCATTCGACCGCACTCACCGGCAGCTACCGGTAGGTATTAGTGGGGACGAATGTCACTAACCGAACTTGGTAGATGACGTCACTTCCCCTATCGGACGGCATTTTTTCCACCTCAATAAATTAGCGACTCATCATCTACCACAACGGTAGAAATCATGGCGGAAAAAATCATAACTTACCATTTTAACAGTTCAATTACCGCTACAATCTACCAGTGCATTCGGCCGCACAGTTGTTGGTAGAATCCACCGCTCTGACGTCATCTACTTACCGTTGGATCCAACCAGTGCGGCCGAATGCAGTCATTGTGAACACAAATATTTTCTTCTATCTCCTTGGTACATCATTTATGCTCGCTTTATACCATATTTTTTGAAACTGATGGTATCAAAACCTACAATTTCAATTTTTACTATTTTTTCAGAAGTCTCAATAATTTGTTTTGGTAATATGTTTACACTTCCTTCCAAAACGCATTGACTAAAAACCAATTTCTCAGAAATTAAATACCGCACATTTTGTTAATTCTTATATTTCAAGTTAAATTATTGGAGATTGCTGAGTTTGATCCTAAAAATGTTAAAGCTTTCAGGGTTTGAAACTAACAAACCTGGAGTTTGTAGGCTATGAAAAAAACATGAAAATCATACTGTTTTTCATTTTACAATGCTGCCTATACTTGCAATAATTTGAAAATAAATTAGTACAGCTGCCTCAATTATTACATTGCAAATGAATCGGCCAGAACAAAACATAAACACAATAGCTTAGTACATATCAATATACTTTAATTGTTTTAATTAATGTCATACAGAATATTCACCACACAAAAATTATTGTCAATAAACACGCATAACCAGAAGCGGCGAAATATGATGACGATAGAAGGGGGTTATTAAAGATTAAAATATCTACTTGTGTGTATGCTTACGTCTATTAAAGTTATCTTACAATTTACAATAACCGTTTTAATTTTATAGTGATAAACACGTGGTGCTATACGGTCTTGTATAGCATGGTGGACTGCTACCGTTAAATCTTATCTTCTAAAGCTAGAGATAATTGTTTGTCTGCTAAATGGATCTGGAATCTCCGTCTAAGGATTTTTGATTTTTTGATTTTATATTAGGCTTTTGGCCACGAGAAATCGATTGGAAATGGTCACCAGTCTGGGAAAATTCGTTTTCTACGTCTTTTTATTAAATTAAAAAGTGAAATTTGACCATTTTAAACAATACAAAGCACAGCTGATGCAAATGTTTTCAATGCCATTACAATAAAAATCTGCTTTCTTTTAAACTGTATATTTTACTAGAGGTAAGCCTAATGTTGTATCTATTTATAGTTACCATGGCAACGAATACATAATAAACATACCCTTTATTTAGTTGTTTAATGTTATAGGCCTAACCGAAATGATGTTCACGGAAATTTGCAATAATAGTAGTTATTGACGTGAGCGAACTAGGTCCTAGGAATAAATCGATATTGAAATAATACTTTAATTTAGGCCTGACTGAGGCATAGCGTTAAGATTGTGGTTAATCCTTTAAACTGTATTTTTATTACAGGTAAGCCTAATGTTGTATATACCCTTTATTTAGTTGTTTAATGTTATAGGCCTAACCTCAAAACTCAATAATCCAATATTTATTATTGAAATCATAGCCCTGCTTATAATCGAGCTTTAGCTCGGTCTCCTGGTACTATTCTTTAAAACGGAAGGTAAGTTGCCAGTAAAATAATTTACAAACGTCAATTACGACATATTACTATATTTAAGGTTTCTTGCAATATTTGTTTTCATATTACTTACAGTTTCAAACTTTTGCAAACACATTAACTAACAAAAATTTACAAGTTATGTTATTTTTATTACATTTACAACCAAATGTGCCAGAAACGTGCTAAGTGAAACTTGAAATTTGGAGCTAGATAAGTATATTTAAAAAAGTTTTCATTCCTAACTGCCTTTTGAAATTTTCATGTACCTTATCTAAATAAAACTTGGCCCTATACCAGATCTCAATAAATGGGATTTTGTTTATTTTATTAATCAACTAAAAATTATTAATTTATTAAAAAATAAATATGTTATTAATTTATTAGTTAATTAAAAACTATGAATGAATTGAAAAGTTACTAATAGCAGGTATTCTGCTAGTACGATATTTTTAGTTGTATAATTAACTTTTCTATTGCAATAAATACATGTTTAGCTATTTTTACTTTCTCCCCCTATACCATAGTATATGGAGAAAGTATTGTATTCGTCAAAATTTTCGAGTTTGAGTTTTTGGTAGAAATATCCATTTTGGGTCCCCCTGAACCTAAAAAAGTGGTTTTCGGAGTGATGTCTGTGTGTGTGTGTCTGTGTGTCTATGTGTCTGTGTGGATGTTATCAGACCTAGAGCCTAAACCAGTCGTCCGATTTTGATGAAATTTGGTATGGAGGTACTAATCCACGGTATCTCCAGGCGTTTTTTCATTTTTGTAAATTTTTTATTTTTAAGGGTAATTTTCCCATAAAAACCCTTAAAATAACGGAAAAATCAACTTTTCTCTAAAACGGCTCTAACGATTTTGATTAAAATTTTACAGATTATTAAGGACCTAAAGTCCTATAAACTGTAAAATTTTAATCAAAATCGTTCGAGCCGTTTTTGAGAAAAGTTGGTTTTTCCGTTATTTTATGGATTTTTATGGGAAAATGACTGTTAAAAATTAAAAAAACACAATAAATTGGTAATAGTATTTTTTTATTAAGTTTCTATAATGAGGGAGAAAGTATGTGTCAGTTTCCTGATACCGTTTATTTATTAATATGAGACAAGTTATGAAAAAATTGCACAAATAAAAATTGTATAGTATTTTGCAGTCTTTAAAATTATATAAGTTTTATAAATGTTAAGTACAGCCAGTTGACATAATCGGCCTGACAAAGGGGACCAGCGCGGGGCGTACCAGTCTTCGCGGGCCGGATCAGCGTCTAAAATTATCCTTTTTTAAGGGACTTCTGTTTTTAAAAGTAAATAAGAAAAAAGGTTTGTTTAAATCTATATGTGTAAAAAAAGTTTTAGGCTGATATTTTGAAAATTGTCTAAACTGGAGCCGTTTAAAACAAGTTTTTGGGTCTGGTACTCCTAAAATCGCGAAGCCCATTTTGATAAGTCAAGTGGCTCTAGATCGGGTCATTTTCAAGAAAACAAGCTGAGGCTCAGCATATAAGTTTAAAATATATATTTTAACATCTACGTCAAGTTTTAATTCAATATATTAAAATTCAGTGCATGTAGACACACTACACATAATATGAATGAGATTTCCAATTTCTGTGATTTCTACCGTATAATTTTTTTAGAAATATTTCTAATTTTAGTGAATGAAAATTTGTTACTAAAAATACATTGTTGTTCATACTTTTTAACATATTTTATTTCAAAAAAAGTTTTCATAATTTTTTTTTTTTGTAAAATGCTAGTTAAATATGCACTTTTTTAAACCGTTTTTATCGAATAAAAAATTAAGGGGAGGAAAGCACACGAAAATTGTTTAAACTTTTTTCTACTCGTCGAGACGAACAAATTTAAAAAAAAAGTCAAATCGGTTAACCTGCACCAGTTTCGCACCCAAATGTCTATTTTTACTGTACTAACAAAGTAAATTCATTTTATATGGGCACTTTACTGGCAGACATTAGACGTTCAGTTCCAGTTAATCAAAATGGTAGAAAGATAACGCATAGCAGTGTGCATTTTTTTGTTTTAAAAAACTATTCGAAGCTCATCAGTTCTATTAGCATGTTATCTCCAATAAAGGTTATCAAAGAGTATTGTTTACCATGGCTATTATTATTAATTATGCACTGATTATTTACACGTTTTAAAAGTAATTCAATCTATATGATTTTATGGCTTTGTTGATATTATTGTAAACCAAAAGAATGGTAATTCTCAGACATTAGGCGTCTTTAGAAACTGTTTTATTGTAACATGAGTTTTTTTATTTTTGTTCTGCTTGGGAGAGGGAAGTCTTGCTGGTTGGTCGCAATGTTACGCCTCTGCCTTACTAGTGGACCCGGCAGTGTTTCGCTATTGCTTGATTTAATTTTAAGAGTGGTTATCCCATTTCATCCCTTTATAAGTAATCGAATTGAAAATGTTTTTTTTTAACTTCCCACTAAGAAAATTGAAAATTTTCTAAAATCGGGAAGTTATTGGTTTCACCCCGTTTTTCGAAAATCGAGTATTCATCAGATCTCGACGTTTTGAGGTCCTAGGAATCTTCCCTGACCACTCCCGAGAGGGTGTCACCCTGTCTGTATGTATGTGTGTGTGTTTGTGTGTGTATGTAAGTGTGTGACCCGCTTATAACTTTTGAACGGCTTAACCGATTGGATCCTACCAAACGGAGTTCTAAAGAGTTCCATCAAACTTAGATTTCCTGAAAATTTCAACTAATTCGGACCGGTAGGTTCTGAGAAATTTCAAAAAAACTAAGAAATACAAATTTTTCAAATCAGGTTTTTTGGAATAACATTTAAACGGCTTTACCGATCAATTCCAAAATCTAATCAGCTTTTAACCTTGAAAAGCGATGTCGATCGCTACCAGTCCGGTCAAAATTGTTTAATTCGTTCGTGAGATATCGTGAACGAAAGAAAATAAAAAAAGTGTTTTTTCTCAATTTCTCCGAAATTTTTCATCAGAAAAATTTTTGTTGTCGATTCTTTCAATGGACTCGAAAAACTGCATCGATTGCCGCAAATCGCATAAAAATCGGTTGATTCATTCGCGAGATATCGTGAACGAAAGAAAATAAAAAAAAGTGTTTTTCCTCAATTTCTCCGAAACTTTTCATCTGAAAAATTTTTGTTGTTGATTCTTTCAATGGACTTAAAAAACTGCATCAATTGCCGCAAATCGCATAAAAATCGGTTGATTCATTCAAAAGTTATGGCAGTTCAAAATTTCCAAAAATAGTGTTTATCAAACTTTCATCATACTTTTGTAATTAAACTTAGCGGGAAGTTACAGGGATGGCCTTTAGGGTCAATCGTTTTCCAATTTTTTTTTTATATCAATTAAGAATAATAATAATTAATTTAAGATTTATAGTTTGAGGAATTTAGTTACTATAGTTTCATTAAATCCAATTAAAATAGAGTGTTGGTTCAGGCTGGATGTTTTTATATGCCCTATTGATATGGTTTAATGTAATGTATACGAATGTTAATAGTTAAAATTTCTGACGTGGCCATATCATTTAGGATTATTTGTGTTTATTTCACGCAACCCTCTCCATTGTTTATACCCAAAACATTGCATACACCACAAGCACACAGGGCCGGAAAACTAGTCCTTCTACCCGGGGCAAGGATATATTTCTGCGCCCCTCCTCCCGCTACCCACTAGGCTCACTCCATTTAAAACTATTTAACTAGTAGTTCTGTGAACAGTAGACCTCGCTCGATGAAATAACAAATATGGTTTTGAGTTTAGGTTAAAAATAGTGTACCAGTAAGTAGAAGGTTTAACCAGTGAAAAATTATTTTGCAATTTATTCCTTAATAAAGTTACCAAACTGTTCGACTCTAAATACTGTGTGGTGCAACAAAGAAACAAAATGAATAAGATAATGTAGTTGGTAAAGGACTACAATTCAGTAAATGCGACGCAACGCCAATCGGGCTCCTTATCTCGGTCCCCCTACAGAACTCACTCACAGTCACAGCGACCTCACTGACGTAGCGCAGGAAAGAGCAAGACAGCAGGTAGCGCTCTCTCCCTCTCCATAAAATTATAAGATATTATGATATGATCATATTATTATTATCATATTATTATTATTATGTTATGGGTTTTATGAACATATCTAAAGAATAAACATATTAAAACATGGTTAAAATACAAAAACTTGGACGATTTTTAAACAAATTGGAAGTTTGCTGCCATTTTGTGAGCTTACCGTTAGAGATACGAAAAAATCAAGAAACCAATATTGTAGAACATCAAATTTGCCACTCGTAAAATGTTATTAGTTTTTCAATTCGACTTAAGCCACAAACTGGCTTTGAAAAAAACCTTACACTGAGAGAAACGGTGCGGCCGCCATTTTTATTATTTTATTTAAGGGGTTAAAAATGGAAAAAAAAACCGTATACATACATCGCTCGGCCTAGGAATAAGGAACATTCATGCAAAAAATCATGACAATCGGTCAAGGCGTTTGCCCGTAACCGCGAGACAGACAGACGAAATGCCGAACAGTCGAGCTAAAACGGAGACCTCGTTAGCTCGGTCAACAAAAGTAAAAGCATATTTACTTTCCTGTACTTAAGGATCTGCTCCAGTAAACGAGAAAGCAACCGGAAACGCAAGAACTTCTCACTATATCCCTATCTAAACAGTGCAATTTCTTGCAGCTGAACGCTTTGACATTGCCTCATTTCAAACCATTTTATAAGTCTATCTTTTGTAATTGAGTGTTGAAAAAAAACTTAATATTATTTATAAAATTTCGGATCCGGCTTGCAAATTATCTTTCATTATTAATTTTTTATTGTGTTAGAAAAACAGTTCAAACTTTGTACTTACAAAATATCAATTACATAACAAATCAAAAGCATTTAAAAAAATGTAAATTGCAATACGGATGCGTATTGTGACTGTGCTTAAAATGAGACCTTGCAAACAATTTTATGATACAAAATAAACGAAATAATTTTTTTTGAAATTTAACATTGCTCTTATGGGATAAAAATCCAAGATGGCCGCCACTACAGCAGACCCTTAAATCAATGCTTCGTATTTTTACCCAACAACACGCAACACTCTATAGTGCAAGCAGATAAGCGAAATTAAGTTGTGCGAAATTAAATTTAAACACTACTCTATTGTATTTTTTGTAATAATTTTTAATGGAATTTAAAAAGTAAAGAGTTTTTTCTTCATTTGTTCATCTGAAATTACAGAAGTGGGTAACACATTAAGAAATGAGACATTCAGATTTCAAATCATTCAAGTTTATGTCTTTTAGTTATAAACTAATTATTGGTATTCTTGTAATACTTCATTATTTCAGTTGGGAACACATTGACAACAAATTAGATTTTTACTATGAGTTTCGAGTACTAAATTTACTAACAGTCCTTAATCATTCTTGAATCTAAATAAATCAACTCACTTGTACTTTGGCTTTTGTGGTTTTGTCGCTGGGGCGCGTTTGATTTGTTCGACGTATTTGTTGTGAGATTGTGTGTTATTGTTTTGTTTCATCTATATTGTTCTCACAAGTCCAGCTCATTATTTACTTATAAATCAATTAGTGTTGGGATTATATTCGGGTATTGCGTGAAATACGATAGGCCTAATACATTTCTTCAACTCCTTATTCGCTTTAGGCGTTACCTTTTTCCATTTTCCACAGCGTCTGGAACTGTATGCGATACGTTTGAGAGAGTTTTTTTTAGTTGATCTAATTTAGTGAAACAAAGTGAAATAAGTTTATAAAATAAATATTTTTAAGTAAACAGCTCAGTTCTCTAATTTAAGTTCAGTTCTCTATAATTTGTTATGATAAAATTTCATTTTTGGGAAAAGCATATATTCCTGGTAAAGTTTTCAAAATAGGTTTAATTTTATTAGCAGTCTTTGTAGTAGAAACATAAAAACTTGTGTTTTCTGAAAAAAAATTGTAATTGATACAGGCCTACAATTTTAGAGACTTTTGATTAGAACTAGATTACAAAACTGTTCACACTGATTTAAATAAAACCCGAACTACAAAACAAGGAACAAAAACAATAACTAAACAACTAAAATGTTAGTTATGTTTACTACGTTACCCTTATGTACATTTCGATGACATGGTCATCATCCTCAGAGGGTTTTAACACTACTACAGTATACATACAATATTACAGAGCTTTATATACACGCCCTCCCCCCACTCCTCCCCATACCGGTTAATCCCAGACCGACCTGGTGGGGGAATGGGAGGAGCCACATTAAATATATTACAAGTATCTATTATTAACAATAAAAAGCAATTTAACTATAAATTATAAAACTATTAAATACAAAAAATAACAAACTGGTCTACTAAAACTATAAACAGTCAAAGAGAAATAAAAAAAAATAATAATAGTAAAATAAAAATAAAAAACTAATAGGCCTAATGAAATAAATAACAAACAAAAGAAAGTAAATACTTAATAAAATAAAATAACATAAAAATGCTTGCAAAATGGCCAAAAATCCGGGCGAATGAACATGACCGCTTCCAGGGTTAACATCTGTCATATGATTACTGATTTTTAAATTACATCAAATTAAATACAAATCAAATTGAAGACGTTAAAACCAATTTGTTTAAATAATTGAAATAACGCTTTGATATGTGAAAAATTGTAACTTTAGAAAATAATTTTTACTATTTCTTTGCTTTTTCTGGCGCCCCTCCAAACCGGCGCTTGTGGCACATGCCCCGGCTCCCCCCTCCATAGTTCCGGCCCTGCAAGCACGTGTTAACACAGTTATTACTCGTGGGTCGAGTGATGAAACTGACTTGGGGATGCGCAGTGGCGAAGAGAAGTTTGGGCATGCGCGGGACAGCTGCTTAGGGAAACAACCACCAACCACCTTAGTAGGTTTATGCCTCCCCCCTTCTACCTCCCCTCCTACGCGCATCAAGAGTTTCATCACTCACCTTACGGCCTGTAAGCGTCGATGTAAAACAATACTATGCAGAACATTATATTGTTAACATCCCATTTTCCAAAACAAGTGGCAATACTTGATGCTACACTTGTTGTTCTCAGAATGAAGATAAAATGCAGTAAGGTTCAGTTTTAAACCTTACGTTTTGAATGCAGTACCTGAACTGTAGGGTTCGTTGTCTGCCAATAGGCCTACGCAGAGCTATTCGTTGTTATATACTTAAACCAGAAAAGCCAATTTATTTTTAGCATGTTTTCTTTTTATTTCCCAAGGATAACTTGTGAAATGTAGAAAACACAAACAATTTTATAAATCATAAACAAAATAAACAAGGAAAACCTCGATATAAAGGCCTTTGATATATCATGTACCAATGCAATTAAAATGTTGCACTATTCCCATTATTAATAAAAAGATGAGCTGTGGATTTATTATTTTAAACTACGCCCTCAATAATAAAAAAATACGAAAAGATAACTTTGAATCAATCGGCAGCAGTATTTAGGATCAAAAGATCATCAATTATCTACAAATAACCTTGACTCATGGCTCCTTTTTAAAACGATTAATACATAATATAAACATCTTACATCAACAAAGTACTGTAATATTTTTCAAACAACGCTCATAAACATTTAATGCATTTTAGTATAAACATTGCGTATTTATCAGGATCATAATTAATTTATATTTTTAATAATTAAGCTGGTTCTGGCGTTTCAAGTTAAATCAAACTATTTTATAAACATTTTCCTTGTTTCTGAATGTGTTAATAATGTACCATTTTCTTGCAATTTAACCTAGTCTCAATTCTTTGGAAGTTAGCATGTTCTGCTGACAAAAATTTAAAATAGGCCTACGTATTCAAAATTTAGACGAAAGATCAGTGATGGATCTTGTAATTTGTTTGGGATGATGTGATAATAAATTTCACCAAAAGAGTTTACTTTTCATAAGTGTAACTACCTTTTACAAGTTGTTTTAATAGGATATTAATATTTTATTATCAACTCCTATAAAAGCGAGTGAACGTCCGCACTTACATAATAGGCCCCTACGTTCGTACGTACGTGAGTAACATATTATAATATAACATCTGATATCATGTAGCGTAGATTATACTTTGGGGTTATGTTTACACCTTCAATCATTATAATTTCTTGTGAAGTTGTTTTTTTTTAATAGAGTTTTAGAACTAATGTGTACGTTGCTTTGAGGTTATAAACTGTATATAAAGAGTTTAATTTAAGAGATTCCTATTCGTTTAACTTCGGAAATATTCGTACTTCTTCGTCTAACATATATAAACATATTATTGGAGTATTAATTTCTTCGCTATAATATTAATAACCTTTAAATCATTTGATATATCAAAATGAAATAAAAAGTGATTAAACGATAATATTTTTATGTTGCTTTAAATAGATAATAAATAAAATTTTAAGAAATAGGTCTACTGTGTTTTAATCCTTATAATTGTACACATTTACCGAGTTAAAAATCCCCATCAGCATTTTTAGTCTGCATAAAGTCTGTTGTTTTTAAAATAGTATTTTTTTAAATTGTGTATTTTTGATGTGTAGGCTATCTAATTAATCTAGCTGTGATTTTTCACGGAAGCTTACTAGTTTAAAACAGTATTACTAATTTATTTGTGAAATTAAGTAAGATGTTACTATTATTAATTGCGCAATAAATACCATCCTGTAGGCTATACTCTATATTAATAATAATAACTACTATATTAATATACATCTGTAACATTATCAGGCTACATATTATTTAAAAATAAAATAAACAAATTAATAATTTAAAAGAAGGCAATATTTTAAAGGGCTTATACAAGATTAACATCATAATTTACCAAAAGCTTTTAAATTTGCATAATTTGTTAACTTATAGAAGTTATTTTAATTAGATATTACGCTGTTCCTAAGAAAATAGTACAAATATGTGCAACTGTGTAAGAAATTAGTATTGAAAAAGTAATGTGAATACAATGATGGACATCTATGTTGCTGCATTCGTTTAAAACGAAAAACAAATAATAATTTTAAAACGCTACTGTTTAAAATTGGGTATTGGTACATTAGGCTGCTACAGAATACTTTTTTTTAAATACATGGTGATTTTTAAGTATGGAAACGGCTTTATATTGCGTTGAGACGTACTTGGCGGAAGAAGCTTATGCGGATCCATCTGCAGTTTTAAAAATCCAATATTTTGTTGATTCCGTAATTTTTGTCCGCCATCTCGGCTGCGCCATATTGGATTCAACTTTATGTAAATGTTGGTCATGTCACACGTCATTTCAAAGTGAAATTTCAAGAAAAAACAACAACGGAGTAAACCGTTTTTCAATGATGCCTTCGTTTTCGCGTTATAAGCATTCAAAATTAAAATTTTTGGTAAATTGTGAAGACTCTATTTAGAAACTGCACACTATTTCACGAAAAAGCTGCAAGCGTGTGCGAAATATATTTAAATTTAAAGCCCGTCTTAAGTTAAGTTGAGGCAACGAGGGTGGGTAATTTGGGTCGGTCTCGCCCGCCATAAAACTGACCCTTATTAAAGCCGTCTGAATGAACCAGTAAGCATACTCTAGTATAAAATTGCAATTCTGTATGTCTTAAGTGAAAATGAAAAAAAGGATATAATATTTCGTTTCATGATACTTTTCTGATAATTTTGATACCAAATTTGATTACATTTGGCCAACTTTGAGCTGTACTAGCATTATAAACTTTCTTAATAATCGAATTAACATTACTAATATGGTTTACAACAATAAAGCCACAAAAATGTACTAGAGAAGTTCATATTTAATAATATAATAAATAATCATTATTTGAGAAAAAACTCGATACTGTATCGTTATTTAACATAATACAAACAATTGTGTGTTTGTCTCATGTTAATCGGCCGAATTAATGTTAGTTCTGCTAAGAAAGTTTAAAAGGCTAGCACAGTTCAAAATTGACCAAATGTAATCAAATTTGGTATCAAAATTATCAGGAAAGTATCATGAAACGAAATATGATATCCTTTTTTCATTTTCACTTAAGACATACATAATTGCAATTTTATACTAGAGTATGCTATATTCTTTCCGCTCGGCCATAACATGTTATTTTATTTTATTAAGTATTTAATTTCTTTTGTTTTTTATTTATTTCATTAGGCCTATAGTTTTTTATTTTATTTTATTATTATTATTTTAATTTCTGTTTGACTGTTTATAGTTTTAGTAGACCAGTTTGTAATTTTTTGTATTTAATAGTTTTATAATTTATTGTTAAATTGGTTTTTATTGTTAATAATAGATACATGTTAGTAGATTTAATGTGGCTCCTCCCATTCCCCCACCCCCACTAGGTCGGTCTTGGATTAACCGGTATGGGGAGGAGTGGGGGGAGGGCGTGTACAGTATATATAGGTTGTAATATTTTATGTATACTTTAGTAGTGTTAAAACCCTCTGAGGATGATGACCATGTCATCGAAATGTACATAAGGGTAAGGTATTAAACTTAACTTACAATTTAGTTGTTTAGTTATAGTTTTTGCTCCTTGTTTTGTGGTTCGGGTTTTTATTTAAATCAGTGTAATTTTGTATTTGTTGTGAGATTTTGTGTTATTGTTTTATTTCATCTATGCATTGTGATATTTTCATTATAATAATATTTATATATACAACAACAACAATATCTTTTTTCCAACCATATTATTATAATTACCACTTACGAAACGTACCCCTCTTTCGCCAAATGTGCCAATGACAAGCACCAAATATTGTCCGTCCATGACACAAGAATTGAACGGCAAAGTATGACGAGGAATTGCACTCAATTTTGAATTTTGCTTTGGACAACAACAAATCACACGATGACAAAACGAAAATATTGAAATGCTAAACTTAATCTCAAATTTCACTTTTTATATATAGTTTATCAAAAATTAAAATATAGAAAAAAAAATTGTTGAACCAGCTAATGGGCTCTGGCAAATCGAGCCAGTCTACCTGCTCCGCCTACCCAAAAACATCCAAACGGAGCCAGAGGCTTAAGGGTGACCCTCGGACCACATCCAAATCGAGCCAGCTATTCAACCCTTGAAATCACTGAAGCAGAAGTTTTGTAGACTATTCCATATTTTCAGTAAAGCGTATTTAGAAAACATTTACTGTTTCCAACATTCTGTGACTAAACAGTATAGGTTAGTACCTCTGGTTTTTTTTTAATTCTAATTATATAATGTGATAATAACGACGAAATATTATAATCATACTGTTATTGGCAACATTCTGTGACTAAACAATATAGGTTAGTACCTCTGGGTTTTTTTTAATTCTAATTATATAATGTGATAATAACGACGAAATATTATAATCATACTGTTATTGGCAACATTCTGTGACTAAACAGTATAGGTTAGTACCTCTGGTTTTTTTTTA
>JAGFPH010008682.1:7111-27364 GCA_018207615.1 Philaenus spumarius
CCATTTAATTTAGTCTAACTTACATAACATAAATACGTTAGGAAAACATTTTTTAAATAATGGTTCTTAAAATGCAATGATCCACCGTTTGATTTATTTCCGCCCTCTTTACCATCGTATATTTTATTCCATGTTATTTATAACTGTAATAAAAGTAGTTTTATGGGATCAACTTCTTATTTGCAACCATAAATTTTCTCAGAGTGCTTGCATGTAAAACGGAGGTTAAAGAATTGTATGTGATAACTACAAATAAAAGTTAGAGAAAATAAATGTTTAGGGTTCTTGTTTTATGCATACATAAACTTTCAATATTACCGCATGCAGTTCAGGTTTATTCAAATTAAAATACTCTTTGCCGATTGTTTTATAACATATATGCGCGTTATTAAGGAGCTAAGTTATACTGTATTTCAGGAAGGAAAAATACAACTTTTAAAACAAAACTATATATTCAACTCAAATAGAAATTATATTTAAAGACATTTTTGTGGAATACCAATATTACATAAACACAGAGTTGGTTATACAAGATTATTTGTACAACTGAACTGGTTAAGAATACATGTTTACTCTTAATGTTAAGCAAAGTTGTGTGAGTGATATATGCTGTAATATTCCCTACTCAAACTGCCTTTTGCGGCCTTTAATTGCACTTGCTGGCTCAACTGTTAACGATATATCAAAACAATTCCTGGAGCAGTATTAGCAACACAAAGGTCTACAAATTCACTGATGGATTCACTTAGAATCTATATTATTATTACTAAATTGCAACCTCCATTTCAGAAAAACTTTGAGATAGTTACTATTTTTGAAACTAAATATATTTAGTAGTGTACGACATTATGTACAACGTAGAGCTGTGATATCACAATTAAGCCAAGTACCATAACTGACACTACATATCCCCACTACGTGGAAAAAGTATTGTTTTCGTCCAAATTTTCGAATTTGAATTTTTAGTGGAATTATCTGTTTTGATACTCCTTGAACCCAAAAAAAGTGTTAGTGGAATTATTTGTTTTGGTGCTCCTTGAACCCAAAAAAGTGGTTTTTTGGTGATGTCTGTCCGTGTGTCCGTGTGTGTGTGTGTCTGTAAGGATGTGTACAGAGCTGGAGACCATACCAACGACCCGATTTTGATGTAATTTGGTATGTAGGTGTAGTTCTATCTCCAGACGTTTTTTCATTTTTTCAAATTTTTTATTTTTAGGAGTTTTAACGACTCTAACGATTTTGATAAAATTTGGCTTATTTGTAGCCCCTAATGTACCCTACCATATGCAAAAAACCGCATCTTTCTAAAAATTCTCGTTTAGGTAATAATAATAATAACTGATTTTGGGGGTTGTTTTTTAAAATGTTTCAAAACCTTTTTTCGTGCATCTATACAGGCCTAATTAACGTGTTTGGTGCAAATTTGTTCAAAATCGATCGAAAATTTTAATAATAATAATAATATTATAATATAATATGGATGTGTTTTACATGCATCTAAATTTTCCATGGTATGTCCTACTTTTGCAATTCTAAATAACCACCTCCTATGCTACTCTTGGGAAGGTATAAAGTTTCAACTGGGAGAAAGTATGTGGCAGTTATCTGGTACCGTTTATTTTGTAAGTGACGAGGAGCATCTGATAAAAAGATCGAGTTATGGAGCTACTGCAAGTTAACTGGAAAGGTTGGTTTAAAATTTGCAATTAAGGCGTAAATATACTTAATTTATTTCTGATTTTGTGTACAAAATAGAATGTACAACATAAATGTCGATAAATTCTGGTCTAAATCCGGTATGACATCCAGAGAAAACTCTTGTGTGTTGGTTTTATTTAAGTAATCGATTTGCCACTAACCTTCAATGTCCTAGTGTTTCTGGCGATCGAAAACGTTGTTTAGGATATCTTGGACATATTTTATTTGGTTTTAGTTTGAGTTTCGTGGAGGATAGTTAATGTAGCAATTATACTACAGTAGTCAATAATAATTACTACCTTATGTGAGTCCAAGAGTGGATCAACGAAAAGTGCAAAATTACTGTATACTGTCCCAGATTAATTCTTCCATTTAAAGTATAAATAAACCAATGTTGATTTTTCATTTTCGTTATTTTATTTTACTAACGGTAACAAAATGCTTAAATATTGTCAGGTATGTTTGTCCGTGTTTCACAGTTCTTTATTTTACATCTTTTTACGAATAAGTTATAGCTAGAAACTTTTAGCAAACCAAAATGCAGAATCGAAAGAAAAAAATGAATAATAAAACTGATCTTGTTAAGGCCTAAGTCGTAGGATATGAGCCTCCGAAGTAGTTTTACATGTATTGTTTGGAATGTTAGTTCTTAAGTTCTACAAAAAAAAAAAAAACACTTCTATGTAAAATGTATTCTCTAAAGTTGCAAATTTAAGGAGCACGAGGCAATAAAAGACTTTAAAACTCAGACGTTAGTTTAATCTAACCATGCTTAAAGTAAATTATAGCAAAACTTCAATGACAGACAAATAACGAAGGAGCTTAATGCGTCAGGAGCTGAAAACTTTGTAGGTAGTTTATGTTACTAGAATCCCTTAATAAATCACAAGGAACTAACTCTAGTAAAATATCGAAAATATAAGCGGAATAAATTAAACTAAACTAAAGTTTTAAATCGTAGTGTATTGTTTATTTTGAAGTTTACCTTATTAATAATGGACTTCCTACTTCAGAGAGGTGTATAAGATAGAAAGGTTTATTTATTCAATTAAATGTAGACTTTTTAAGAATCACCTAAGTAAAGGGTTTTATCCAGCCTACGGAACACTTTATCAATCTTCGTTTTTCTTTTATTAGCATGGAGTTTTTTTTAACTCAAATAAAGAACAAATGAAAAATAAAAATAAGTGGGACTAATGAGAGTTTAATTCGAGAATCAAGGGCATTGTGCCGCCAGATTGTGGAAATATATTATTTAATTCGTTAGATTTGCCAACCTATATTATTTGCATTTTAACTTCATATTCTCCATGCACCTAATCGTGGGGTGAATATAATATATTTATATTGATGGTAGAGTCATAGAAGTCATCCATACACAGAATATATTAATGGAAAACATATTATACGTTGTAGGAATTGTTTGACTATAAACAAATGATACTCAACGGTAGTATTATAAGATATTTATTTTTTGATACAAACCTTGACTCATCTCCGAAAATCATCGAAAGTATAGTCATTTCTTTGTTTAAATATATTTGGGTTGGTGTTCTTTAAAAGCTGTTGATATTGCATTACAACTTTAACAGGTACGGAGGAAATTTTCTGTGACAAACAGAGATAACCCCACGTGAATTATGCTATAAAGTTTTATTTTTCAGGTATAACCCTAAAATCATCTAAAAGAATTAGCTAAAAAATATCTCTTGCAATAATTGCTTAGGCCAGTTGTGAAAAATCATTATAAAAACATAGCTCTTTGTTATTCAGACGTCAATGCTTGAATAATTAACTATATATTTTGACTTACCGTCTACAATATTATATTTGCTGTCGTAATACGAAGGTCGTTTCAGCTATTCAGCCATTTTCAAGATTTCTTTGAACGGCCGTCGTATTACGAAAGCAAAATGAAAAGTGTAGACGGTAAGTCACAATATATATTTAATAATAATAATAATAATAATAAAAGTGTGTTTATTATTACAAACATTTTTCAAGTTTACAAAAAATACTATTAAATACTTATTTACATAATAAAGAAACAAAATAACAATATCCAAATATAATAATACATATAAAGAAACAAAACTAATAACTACAGTAACCAAAATAATATCACACTTTATGGCATAACCATTTAAAGGTCGTCCGCCAGGTAAATAAAAATAAATTAAATTATACTAAATTACAAAGTTAAAAGATCCAAAACTATATGAACAACAAAATATACACATTGACCAAATAAAAACAATAATACAAAATTTCAGATTTAGTAACAAATAAATGTAAAACATCAACTAAAACACATTTTAAACCCATACATTTGAAATACTACTGCAGGTTTTGAATATAAAAGAGATAATGTGAGAAGCTACTACCGATGGATATTACCACAAAAAACAATATCGGCATTAATTTGCTAAAAATTAAATTCAAAAATAAATTCCTGCCTAAGCTTAAGTGCTCGACGTACAAAATTCACCAGCCCTGACCAATTTTCACCATTTAAAATATTTATTATTCTTTCCACATCCAGAACCCTATTTCCAAAACAACTTTTCCTAATTTGTCCTAAAATCAGACATCTGCCCAAAAAATGTACAATATTTTCCTCCTCATTAGAATTACTCATAGAACACTTCCTTTTATTGTCCTCCCTGTCCGGTCTATAATTGAGCACAATATATTTTTATTAAAACAATATTCGGAATGGCGACAAGCAAACGTTTTGACTTGAATAATTGTTCACTCTGTAGAGCTCGTCGCACATTAAAGTGTTTACAAACACGCAACATTTATACAAACATAACAAATAATTAAAACAATCATGTCTTTCCCTAGGTGTGCATCCTGGCATGTCCGGCCAAGTACTTTAATGTGTGACAAGCTCTTCTTAGTGAACAATTAAACTGATATCTGATGATGGAGTTATGACTGAAACATGTCATGAAAAATTGTCTTGAAGTAATGTATTATTATAATATTTAACTGGGACTTGGTACCATAAAATGCATCTCAATAAATAAGTGGCTGGAGCTGGTTCTCAGCAAAATAATTTAGTAATAAACTAAATCACATTGTAAAGTAATTTATTTACTTGCAAATGTTACAACTTCGTATGACTGAAATTGTTTTGAAAACATGTACAGTAAATACATTTAAAACATCTAAATTCTTTTGTTTATTTGGTAAGAGTTGAAATAGGAACTTGTAATCAAGTTGAGGAAATACAGTAGGAAAACAATATTAGTTCAGACAGTTTTTTATTTTTTTTATTTATAACATAACTTTGTTTTCTATCATTAAATAAAACAATCTATTGACTTCTGAAACACGTTTCCATCCGAAATGAGTGTAGTTTAGAAAGTTTTAAGTTAACATTTTATTCTAAGTCGGGAAAGTAATGGTAGTAAAACAAACTTTCTTATTAGATAAGTAAGATTCAAGGATGACATGCACAATAGTTTACTTTTTAAAGGGTGTTTTCTAATAAAGGGAATTACTCTAAACAATTAATTCATAAACTAATTAGTTTTTTATGTTTTTAAAACTGGTGTCTCGTGTTATATTTTAAATTCTATTGTAACTGATTGTTCTGAAATTTGCAATAATTTTGTATACATAAATAGAATCTGGATTAAAACATTACCACTATGGATCCATTTTTTGAAATAATTACAAATATGTGCATAGAGTCGGCTTGCTTGATATGTGAATGATTCTAAAACATAAACTTCTATTTTCTAAAAAAGATTCTATTTTATTTAAAAGGCCTTTTCGAAGAAATTTTAAAAATTTTTATCTATTGCAATTTTGTTTAAACATGGCTAAAAATTAAATTTTGTGACAATTCAAAATATATCAAAGAAATAAAGGAAAGAAAACGAATTAACTAAAAGGAACGAATAAGCCTGTTTCAGATATTTTGTTAAACTACAATAATAATTCGAAAGACGATAAGAACCAAAATTCAAATAGTAATTAAATATTGAATATAGGAAGAAAGGATTTTTCTACTGCAAAAAGTCTTCGGCAAAAACATAGTAAAGGTAGCGATAAGCCAGTATAAAGAAGTACAAACTGTCATTTAAATAAGTAAAATGAACAATCACGTCGGACTCATCCATTTCGCGTAATATGGAACCGCCCACTATAGTCATAACATTTATGATTGGTCTATACAATCAGCTGGGATTTAAAGCTACAAGTCATTAACTTTTTTAAAAAACAACGAGTAAAAATTAAAATTGTAACGTCAGTTGTAATGAGGAATTATTCAAATAGTCAATTTAATTTATTTAATTAACCCTATTTTAATATATTAATAACGTATTCTAAGAAAAGTTTAATGAAATGTACAAAATGTTAATCATTAACATTTCATTTCACTAAATACACGTAGGCGTACACAAACAATCATATGGGAGAAGAAAAGAAGAAAGGCAGGAAGTAAAAGAAGTTTTCCAACTTACTAATTTTGGGAACATTTTTGAAAAACCTATGGACTAATAAAGATTGTATTTGTACGAGCAGAACTATTATTCATCAAGTTCTTTTTTGTTTTTCAACTCCGTATTAAATAAAAACGAATTGACTATAGAATCGCTAAGAAATATTAATGTTATTTATTATTTGCAATTGGCATTGAACATTCCATAAGACATCAGAAGACTCCTATTTGGTGAGATTAATCAAATTTTTATAACCGCATTCATTGAACTTTTAATACTGAAACTATTATTACTATAAAGATTTGATTTTGATATAACTGATAATCTCGTCTGTAACAATTTGTGAGTGAACTATTGAACTTTGGGTCTATTCATGGACTTATATAATTATATTCATTTTAATATTCATCATTTCTCCGTTTATAATTTTTCGACTTTGTTCTAATTTTACTTTCCTTTGAACGAAATTTTATAACCTTGATTTATTGTTTTGTATAATTTAATATTTGATTTTGAAAAAAGACAGCACCGACCTACCCGAGGATAATTTTGTCTGTGTTCTACCGATATTAACCATTTATTACCTTTAATATTTATTGTGTTGATTAAATATATTTACTGTAATCTACAGCCTATTTCTTGATAACTTATGAACATTTACAATTTATATATTTTATGTTTCTTATAATTATAAAAAAAAAAAATATAAATAAATAATTTGAGCTAACCGAGGTAAACTTGAGTTCTCGTATATTAATATTCAAATAATAATAACATCATTATTGGTTGTTGTATAACTGTTTTTATAATAATATAATATACAACAAAGTTTATCCTAAAACTATTAATTATTTTTATGTTATGTTGATCTTAAGTGTTAGAAAATGTTAGATCTTAAGATTATTAGAAAACAACAAAAACTGTAAAATTAAGTCTTTAAGTTAAACTTTATTATGCAAAAATGGATTTACCAATATGTCAAAGTTGACTTTTCAAACGCACAATGGATTTTAAATTGTAATAAAATTTCGAAACTTTTAAAGTATTTTATATATAACGTATAAATTGTGTTTCTATAAAGAGTTTTACTCTTAAATATTATCGCTTAAGAACACAGATTTTGAAAATTGGATGGTTGTATTCTCTTTCTGAAAAAAAATTAACTTTGACTTGACTATCATTAAAAAAGATAAAGCAACTGAAAGAGATTAACAATTTAAGGTTTTTGTGAAACTTTCTGAATGAATCGACTGCTACCCTTATAGGCCAAATCACAATCTGTACCTACGTGATGTGTTGATACTAAACGGATACTATTTATTACTAAACAGATTACTATTCAACAGCTAGTAGTTACTGTGCAAACAGTTGTACAGGATTTGACGTACATTGATTCCTCGATTACGCAGCAACAGCAATTGAGTTGCGCGCTCTTATCTTGCGCAGACCAGTGTGAATGAAAGGCTAATTTAACGGCACTAACTTTAGGAGAGCAATTTGTCAGAAACATTACTTTGCTCTCTCTCATCCCTGTAAGAAAGTTTTCTCTATTCTAACTGAAATTAAAACTCAAATTATCATTAAGCCAATGACTAAAACGATATTCTTTCTTTTATTAGTCTTGACCATGTAATAATGCCTAAATTACTGCCTGTCGTACACATCTTCTTATACTTTCTTAAACTTTATTAGCTCTTGTCTACTAATATGTGCTCAGTATTTCTTCAAATCCCTTCTTATCTGCATTTTTAGAACGCTCCATTATTATATATTTTGTTTATATTTTAAATTTCAAAATTTTTCATATTTAATTTCATATTTCGAAGTCAGATCCTACAGTTCAGGTCATTTTAAAACAATACTAACACAACACTAAAATTGTATCTGAATCGCATTTAGTTTAGATTTAAATCATTACACGAACAACTAAATAAAACATTACTACCTTTCCTATAAAATACAAAAATAAATTTCTTACAAATGAAAACAAAAAATATAACTAACTTAATTTTTCTATTGTTTTTCTTTTGTAATAATAAATTGGCGCAACTCAAATCGAAGTTCAAGCTTCAATTTGCAGCAGTTTCTGCAGTAAGTAAGAAATAGACAAAAACAAAAATCTAACCGTGAAAAATAATTTAGATCCAGACCCCCTGAAAAATTCAGCCAAAAAAAGTAGTTTTATCTAAAATGTGACAAAGTCTGTTCTTTCTTTAGTCCATAACCTCATTTCACTCATACTTCCATGAGCAACACTGCTCTTTTATTTTTATTGTTTATGCCTAATACCTAATCACTTTCTGAAGAAAAACATTTCTTCACTACAATTTCGTGAAACAGTGATCTTTTATGTTCATTGGTTAACCAGTTTCTGAGTGGGGTATAAAACATCAGGATCATGTTACACATGAGTTACGTGGGTGATGAGCAATAAAAATAGAAGATCAGTGTTGCTCATGAAAATAGTAGTGAAGTCAGGTTATGAATTACATTACTATAAATTATATTTGAAGTTTAGTTTCTTTTAAACCTTTTCAGCTTAAATTTGAATTATGATTTAGCACAGGTGCATAGCATGATTTAGCATAGGAGCCTTTACTGCGTAATATGTGTAATATGCAAATTACTGTTTTAAATATATTGAGAATGTTTACTGCTCCAGTTTTATATAAACGTGTAATGTTTGTACGTGTAAAAATTTGTATATTTCGCTGGGAATAGCTGAATGAGTATAATACAAGGCATCCCTTCCTCAGGGAAAGTCGTGCCCGAAAACCCTTCTCCTTTTTACGGATAAGTCTGAGCTGTATTTTCTCAAAAGTGCTTCTGCTTCATTGTGTAAGGAGCACGAGGTTTCCCAGCGATAACTAAACATACAGGATATCGGAACATTCAGGTAACAGGTTTATTATCCCGCAAATTCGTGTTTAATTTATGTTTTTCTTCAATTTAAACATAGAAAACCATAACTAATCAACAAATTTTTAAGCATTCTCTTTGCTGGTAACAACTTAAACTTGGAATACTAAAGATGTTAAAATGAAATATATAAAACAAAATAGAATTTAAACTTTTGATGGAAGCGAAGCACAATGAATGTCAATGGCATCTATATGTAAATGTTTCACATTTATTTACAAAACTAAAAACTCATACCACACTAATACACTTACGCTTCCGACATTTTAAATTAAGTTGCCTAGTCTACTATTACCATTAATCAATTCAGTCCTAAAACTAAAATAGGATAATAAACTGTTAGGTCATAAAATTTGAGACTTTGTAAAAAAATATGGATTTTTTTTTTTTTTTTTGCTATTATAATATGTTGTGCTACAACTAACGTTTTCTTCGTAAGTAAACAACTATTTAAGGTATTGATAAAAAAACAGTTTAGAGCAGATTTCTAGACATTTGATGATCAATATTTTAAACGGCCACAATTTTTAAAATTAATACAAAATAAATATTTGTGTTTGGAACCGTTGTAAAACTAACCTATTAGTAATCGGTGTTCCAAATTTTAATGCAAATTCTTTTCTATTTTTAAAGTTTAAATGTCAAATATTCTGCAAGCTCAACGTTTACGGATATATTCAAACAAAATTATTCAATGTATTTTTGCCTGTAGAACAAATTTTTGTTTCTCTATATCCAAAACTCATTTGATTACATTGATGTTTGTGAGAAATTATAAACTATATTATCATATACAGCAAAAATATTTTGGTTAAATTTTATTTTTTACATATTTATTAACGTATGTTTTATTATTATCCATTTCGATAGTGATTTAATAAACTAATTAGTTATGCAAATAATGACTTTAAATGTAAGTATTCCTAAAATATTTTTTTACATATTAAGCATTTAGTTTATGTGCCAGTGATGTTCATCGCGAGACCCATTGCATATTTTATAAGATGATGATTGTATGAGTTACGAAAAACAGTAACAGTAAATCTTCTAAATTTCGATTGTTTGTATAATGGACTTTTCTTTCAGCCAGACCCTTGCCTTTGGAAGTAGTAAATTTACAGATCTAGTAGGCCTACGGAGTACAATGTTAATGGTGCTGCAGTAATTATTGCTTACGACAAAAGCATTTTTTTAATATCTCAAGCTGTATGATTTAGCCCTCTATAGTCAATTGTAAATAAGTACTAGTAGTAAGTATGCCTCTAAAATTTTTAACTTTAGATTTACAAGTTTTAAATTTGCAAGAGCTAATTGTTTTGATTTCATAAATAAAACAGGCGTAATTTAAAATATTAGTAGTTAATTTCTAAAAGTAAATTTTAAAATTGATCAGTTAAGCAGACTTGGTCAGACACCTACCTGTAAATTTGTGGTTTTGTTTATGTCAACTATTAATTACACTCACACAAAATTGCAAATAATTTATTTAAATAATTAATTTGTAAAAAAATGTTTTGGGGCAATGGATACTTGGCAAAAATACAGAAAATATGCTTATTTTGGTTTAAAATATATAAACATCCGCTGACCTAAATGTCTTTCGTGGATTAAGATAATTATTAATTCACATATTATATTAGGTTAAATCATAGATTAAAATACGCTTCTATGTCTAAATGATTAATTATTAAATCGGTGAATTCTTTCTAACTCAGTGAATGTATTAAACCTTGAGCAGGCTGACATTATTATAATAATTCGTTAATGAAACACTCGGCCAAAAATAGATTATATTTTTTAGTAACTTACGTTCTATCTAATGGTATCACTATTTTTTATTTTAGCCATAAACATCCAACCACAAATTTTAAAGAAAAATCAATTGTATAATTTGTAATAACTAAAGTTGTCCCGGCAATTTTCAGTGTTCAAGCAATTGAACTTTAATCCCTGTTTTTCATCTTATTAAACAAAAATATTTAATACTAGTGGACCGGGCAATGTTTCGCTATTGCTTGATTTACCTAACCTAAAATTATATTCAGTTTTTGATCCAAATCAGTTGTTGATCAAAATCAGCTGTTGATCAAAATCAGCTGTTTTAAGCTTTTCATACGAACAGCTGTTTTTTGTGCCCCTGATAAAATCAAAAGAAATCTTTCTTCTTCTTCCTTAAGATTGACCTTCCATAAGATTAACATGGCAACTTTGGGGCCACTGGGGCGAAGCCCTTAACATACATTGAGCTCATTTTAAGAGAAGCACAACTTCAGAGTGAGCTCTGTAAAATGACATCAAAAACATCAAAATCGGTTAAAAACTCTAGGAGGAGTTCTACTCACAAAATAACCCCTAGCAAATTAATACTATTTATTAATATTAAGGGAAACCCCTGTGTGCTACGCATTCCAACCCTGTTGAAACCTTCTGTTTTAAAATAATCATGTTTTGTTTTCTTTATAATAAAGGTGTAAAATTAATAATAACTCCAAAACTAAGATGGTAAATAATGTTAAATGTTCAAATCAAATTATTTCGTATATTTTATAACAACAGTTGTAGGTAATAAGGTTAAAAGAACCAGCAAAGCTCAGGTCTACACTTTAATAAAAACTTAACCTAAAAATAATAGATCCAAATAATTGCTTCAAAGTTTAAAATCGGGTGTTAATGGCAATATTAGAGCAAACAGCTGTTTTATCTGTTATTTTATTCCATTGGTTGCTATGGTAATGAATGTAAATACATTCAAGAAATATGTGGTTAGTTCATTAGCCTAGGCCTAAGAATTTTTTCCGACTAAATTTACAAATATTGAAATAAAAAATGTTTTTATCAAAATGAATTATAGCCTATGTTACTCAGGGATAGCGTAGCTTTTTATTAATAAAACTATTTTTCAATCAATTCAGTAGTTCCAGAGCTTCCTACATACAAACAAACAAATAAACAAACAAAAAACCAATTTTACTTCTTTATAATATTAGTATAGACAATTTTGTAATTATGTATTTTTAGTTAGAATGTGTAGTTTTTGTGTACATAAACAATTTCCGGAAAACCCAAAAAACAGTTTTCCAAAATTTAATGAAAAGTTCTTGAAACTACTGCAACTGACATAGTAGTGTTTTGTATGGATCTGATTCATCTTGGTATTTGAACCCTTAATAAGCTGTTGCATCATTCTCTCACTGTGCAAACTGGTTGCTATGGTAATATAATTATATATAAATACATATATGATAAATATCGGTTAAACATCGGCATATGTAAATCCTAGGTGAAAGAATTAGATGAATTTTCGAATAAAAGTAGTTTTTGAACATACCTGAACATTTTTCACAAAATTATTATACAAAAAATAAGTATGTTCAAACAAGAAGATGATTTGTAGGCCTACTAAGAAAAATAATTTCAATAACACATTCATTTGTTTATGGGGTTTAAGAAAAGTAATAATTTAATTATAACGGTTTAACAAGGTATAACGTTTTTTTTATTTTTGTTTTTTTATATTGATAATGGATACATCCACACTGAGTGGAGCATTTATCAGTTTCACTTTAAGCGTGATATTAAAGGTAGTTCTTCATAGATTTCTTATTTATTTATCAAATGAATAATTATAGGTATATGCAAGTTGCGTTTACTGGACCTCATACAGCAGTTTATTGCGATTAGGGTCAATTTTGAAACTTCTTTTCGATAATCCTAACCATAATTGAAATTTTCACACAGAAAATAAAATTAACTACCTCCTTAAATTTTAACGCTAGTTTAATGACCCACGATAAATTTAAATAAAATTATATATAAAAAGACAGTTTACAAAATTGACTATACCTGAGTAATTTAATTAATTACCTAATAAAGAAACCCAATAAATTATAGAATATTTATAGGAAATGTTATTAAATTAAGTTAAATCAGATATCAACTTAATTGCATGGAATTAGTAGTCTTTCTTTGTCACTTATCTATTGAGATTCTTTGCCTTAATGATGAAATTGTAGTTTTTTTTTTTATAAAAAATGCAGATAAACAATTCTTTAGAATTGGCAGAGTTGGAAACACCGGCAATATTATTTTAAACCCTTTTAACAAATATGATAATTGATTCCTTTGTATATAGGTATGTAATTATTTAGAAAAACACGACTATAATTAAAACACTTTATCATTACTCATTTTAAATTTTCAAAAAACGTTCTACGTCAACAATGATTAATGTGGTTATCAAGTTGTTTTAAACAAGCGCAAAATGATTTAAAAGGGCTAACTGGGATTAACAGGATAACCCACAGCTGTGTCTAGACCGTTCCGATATCTTTCGGGGATTTATTATCCCTGGGGGAACCTGCTGCTCCTTAGACATTGATATATTACTTTTTTTCACGTAGAACTGAGAATTTTGTTTTACACGGTAAAGAGTTGAGTACACTTAGTGTGAGATGTCTTGTATTATACTCACGTAGATGTTTTTGGCAAAATATGCTAATGGCGCCACTTTTAACATCAAAGACTAGAATAAATAATACATACTCTGAATGTCATCAATCTGTTAATTATTAGAATAAGTGTATCATTTTCAAGGTAAATAAAAAAACTATAAGGATTTTAGTACATCATATTTAATAATTTTCAATAACCCTTGCAAATCTCTTACAAACAGTAAAATTTAATGTTTTTAAACAATAAAACACAAAAAGATGATCTAAAATTCCACCTAACTTCTTACAAGAGTAACAAATATAAATCAATGCATTTATTTGCTGTAAAATATTTATGTTCTACCTAACCATGGAGTAATGTTGGCTAGTGTTAGGAAATCTGTTAACCTGCATTTTGTCTTACACAATAATAATACAACTATATGGCTAGTTTGACTTAAAAAAGTAATAGATTTATAGTGTTACGGATTTTTTGTAAACATTATTACAAAATTGATTATAGTCGAAATCAATTAAGACTACGCTTATGAAGTGCCGGTTCGCTCCAAATACTCATATATCTTTCACTAAATAAACATATGCTGTCTTGGACTTTAAACAAATCGATTTTACTGCCTACAATTCTTTTAGTGTTTTTTAATATCTTTTAACGATTAAGCCCTTGTAATCCATAATATTCAACAAAGCAGTAGGATTTTCTATAATTTGTAACTGTTTCAATCACTTCTCAAAAAAAAAGAAAAAAAGACAACACAAGATAATCTAATGGTAACGATAAACATTTAAGGGTCTGCTGTAGTGGCGGCCATCTTGGATTTTTATCCCATAAGGGCAATGTTTAATATCAAACATTTAATTCGATTATTTTTTATCGCAATTATAAAATTGTTTTTCGAAATCTCGTTTTAAGCACAATAACAATACGCATCCGTTTTGCATTTTAAGGGATGTAAAACTTGATGTAATTGACATTTTGTAAGTACAAAGTTTGTATGTTTTCCCTAACGCAATAAAAAATTAATAATGAAAAGTAATTTGCAAGCCGGATCCGAAATTTTATAAAGAATATTCAGTTTTTTTTTCAGCACTCAATTACAAAAGATGGATTTATAAAATGGTTTGAGATGAGACAGTGTCAAAACGCTCAGCTGCAAGAAATTGCACTGTTTAGATACGGTTATAGAGAGAAGCGCTTGCGTTTCCGGTTACTTTCTCGTTTACTGAAGCAGACCCTTAAAGTAAAGGTTTCATCCATCGGTAGTAGTTTATGAGTTTCACAAACGTACACACGCATCCTTGGTTACGATTTATCGATTTCTTAAATGTGTAAATACTTAATTACAAATTTTCATTTGGTTTAGTGATAGCGCACACAAAACAATTATTATTAAATTTGTAAACGTTTTCGCTGATTGATTTTGTAGATCTTTTCATTGTTAACACTTCTTGCGCTTATTGTTTCAGTTCATCTTTAGCAGCTAAGCAAGCTATTCTAATATTTCGGAGTTTTATGTCTTAAAAAAAACTCACACACACACACACAAAATAAAGCACCCAAAAGATATTGCTTAGTCCACAAATAATAAACTAAAGCAGTATTAGTTTGACTCAAATAATAAGATGGGTTCGGTACCATCTTCTAAATTGTAAACATATTAAACGAAAGCCTAAACTAAATCGTTATAATTCATTAGCTTTAGATATTATTTCACAATTGCATCTTAAATGTTCTGCCAGTGTATAACAGATCATACAAATGCATTGACTCTAAAAACAGAATAATGTAAAACTAAATACACTTACTTTCCTATTATCAATAAAAGATCTTGTGTATCGAAAGAGAAGGATTTATAGAGTCTTGAAACTGGTTTTTGTTAGTCATACCATTGAAGAAGGAACACTATGGTGTTGTTTCTTCAATGGTCATACTCTCTCTACAGTAGCTTACTGTCAAAGTGAGTCAATAATGTGCAATGGAAAAAAACTCTTTCATTAATTTTGTAAACGGAATTGGATTCGATAAATTTTTACCGTTAAGTATGTTACTTTACTTCTAATACTTACGGTTTTCAAAAGATTAATATGTTAAAAACTACATACAAAAAATAGTTTGACTACATTGTAATAGTTCTGATATCCTTACATAAAGCTCTTTCAAACGTCATCCCTTAATATAGCATCCATATTTTAGGAATCCGACATTTTATTCATAAATGTGTATAGAAAAATTATTAGTTTGATGTTGTATTTACTTGAGTTTACTATATTTTATATTTAAGGGGTTAAAATAATGACAAATTAAGCTCGATTCTGTCTATGCCTTTGATTACATTTTACTCCAAGGGGGTAAAAACAATTTCTACAAATTAATCGTGTTAACCAAAATATATAATTTAGTTGCACTAACATGGAGCCAAAGAAATAAAATTGTTGAATCATCTTAAATGTTTTAATGAAATGATTATTAATGGTTTACAACAATTAGTAATATCAATTACTTATGTTAATAATATCAATATTTGAGTAAAAAAAACTGTGTTTTCAAAAAAAATTTGGAGTCTGAGTTTTTATAAATTAAAAAAAAAACAATATAGTCTTCCTTTTAGCTAGGCCAGAAACATATTTATATCATTTGCTGCAAACAATAGTAGTCTTGCTATGCTATTGCTTATTAACACATCTTGAAGCTTCAAATGAGCAAACGTGACACCTTCCCATCAAAGACGGATCAGGACTGTTTTCCGTTTGCTGATGCAATTTTCTAGATAGAATGTGTTCCATTGACATCACAGTGTGTTTATGCAAACCAGACATATTCTGGGAGCACCTTTCAATATTCCGCTGTATGAGCTCAATAGAACATATAACTTCTAAACTACAGCATTTTACTAAAATGTCAACAGACTTTGACTGATGCAACAAGAGCAAACGTAAAACACCAAAATAACTGTTTAAAACATAACAAATATAATCTTTCTGCAAAGTTAGTGAGATTATACATTCATTTGTTGTAAAGTATGTACATTTATCCTTAATCCATGTAATGCAATGTTTTTACCATGTGAAATTTAGGTAGCGCAGTTTCCCAAAAGGAAGGTAATAAAATACCCACACTATATATTTACATATTTATCACGAACATTTATTGAGATATTTAATCTGCAGTTGTTGTACCTCATAAAGAGAGAATTAATTAAGGATACATTCATTTTGTTTAAAATCAAAATCCGCTGTCGGAATAAATAAACATATTCTAAAGTGCAGGCACTTTTTAACCTCCCTTGGGAGACCAATGGTTAAATCAATAAAAACTTACAGACATTACCACTTTAAAATATATGTAGTATGGATACTTATTTATAACACGGTATTGCAACCTCAAATATTACAAGTTTATATACTTATTGTTTCAAGAATGGAAATGCTTTGTAATAAATGTTAAAACAAGGTTAAAAATAATGCACATTTGATTATTAAATACAAGCATTACAATCAATGAAATATCACATCACAGGTCATGCACCAATAATTAGGTTTTATAGGGAAAAAAAAAACCCAGCCAGGTGTGGCGAAAGGAGTACAGGTATTTGTTATATCCTGCTAAATCATGTACTATTTCAGGAAGTGGTGGAATTGATAGGACAGGACCCGACACAAAGTGCTTCTGTTTTGAATCGCACTACTCCTCCATTGTATTGAATAGTTATTGTTTGTGTCATAGACATAAAACACACATTATTAAAACTTATGTTTTGACAAGTAAAACATTTTTTCGTTTGGACTGTGAAAAATGAATAACTAAAAAAAAATATTTTGTGGTGATCTGATGATGGTGGCTTAAACTGGTAATCAAAGTATTAACAAGGATTGTTAGGACGGTGAAAAAATAAGGTAATTAATTTACATTATTTACATAACTTTATTTAAATCTTCAATCATGGTGGCTTACGCATAATGTTTACATTTTTACAATTTCCGCATGTGTATAAGGTTAAAAACACCAAAATATATTCCACATAAAATAAATCCAGATTCTATTATCTGTATACATTATGCGTTAAGATATAAAAGCTCCCAGCTTCACATTAAATATAAAGCTATAAACCTTGATAATAAAAGTTAATTACATCATAAAAACAGATTTAATGCCAGGGTTAACGAGGCTCCGTATATTCTTGGATCTTGCATCAAGTCGCGGTATGTACATCTTGATAACTGAATGCTGAAAATTGTTTTTGATTTTGCTTATTTGATTTCAAATTGTGAAAATTATATCTTATATAAAGGCAGGCATCCCTGAAAAAAATTCTAACTTCTACTTTGTTATTGGGTGCATTCTGTTATAATTCCAAAACTACGTTTAAGATATTGGTGTATAGAGTTGGATTTAACATGTTTAACATGATTTTGATAATTTGGGTCGAGAATTGATTAAAGGGATTTATTGTTGGACGAATTTAAGGGTGATAGGGAAAGGATAATATTAATCAGAAAATCATGTTCTTGAAAAAAACGTATTGCAGGTTGACCATAATATGATAACAATTTATATTTTTCTCGTAGTTTTACAGTTTAATGGTGAATATATACTTATTATAGCTTATGTATTATTTTGGAAATTTATTATTTTTTAAGATATAATAATACATATTGTGTAAAAAGTACAATGTAAAACGGGTTGGAAATTTATATTCACAGGATTATGATATTTGTTACCGTAGTTCCTGCTACAATGGGAAATGATATTGACGATGAATGATCATAGTCACAGGATTATGATTTTTTTCGTTGTTACTGCTACAATGGGAAATGATAATGGCGAAGAATTATCATAGTCACAGAACTATGCTCGTTTTTTCACTGTTGCCACAAGTATATTATTGCACTGTTAGTAAGAAATTTTACATACATACCTTAATTCCTTGTACTGCTCGCAGTCCTGTTTTGATCACTTTCCATACGGTGACCTACGTTTCGCCTATTTTTTCAGGCATTTTCAAACTGTTTATAAACAAATGTTTAAAATGATTTGCATTTGTTTAGTGCGCATCAAAAAACTATAAATTATACACAAAAACTCCACAAATATTAACACAAAAACACAAACACACGTTCGTAATGGGGCGTGAATATGCCGATGTAGTTTATTTTAAAATGCAACTCGCACACGTGAACCCCGGCCCGTCCTTGTCTCAGTACTGATTTTTTGTTCTCTGTAGTTTTATTTATTTTGGAGATTGAAGGGGTTCGGCTCTGATAATACTGTCAAACAAAGCGTTGGATTGGAAATGTATCTTCTCGTTTAACAAAGAGTTTGGGTCTAAAATAGTTGCTTTATAAATGTGGAATTCTTCAATTACGTTCATGGTTGGTCCTTTGGAGCATTTATTTAAAATTTGCAAATTATATTGGATATTGGTGTAAGTACGATCGGTGTCTATTAAATGTTCAGCAAATTTTTATTGGTTTGGGTTAAGATTACGGTTGGGAATGTGCTCTTTGAAACGAGTTTTGAACGATCTCCCTGTTTGACCTATATAATGTTTTCGCAATTGTCACAAATGATGTTGTATATTCCACTAGCATTGTAACCAAATAATAAAAGGAAAAATATATATATATAAATATTGACTACCATGGGTTACTTGACAACATTAGAGACAGAATATTCCGTAAACAAGGTTATAAACTGGCTTAAAAAAAAAAACATTTATAAAGCAATCAAACAAAAACATAAAGAAGGTTGTCCTTACAATGCTAAAAATAGGCGAAACGTACGTCACCGTATAGAAAGTGATCAAAACAGGACTGCGAGTAGTACAAGGAATTAAGGTAATTATGTAAATATATCCAGTCCAGTAAGGCAAAAAACCAAAATAAATCATAAGAATTTTTCCTAAAGTTTATGGATATTGAGCCTTCTTTTATCCCAACAGCTGGACCGTGATCTTCTTCCATATTACATCTAAATTTCCAGCTCCACTATTTGGACAGTTCTCTTTTGTCGTAGAATATCATTTGCCTTCTTGTAGAGACTGATTAGAGCTTTCATTTGAACAATTGAAGAAAAAAAGCAGTAAAAATGTTTGTAGGGAAAGTCCGCCACAGCCTAGTTCTAGCACATACATCAAACACTTTCCTACAAATAAAAGCATTTTAATTGAGCATGTGATACACATTATCTACTTATATAAAGCTAGACGGTAACACTGATTCATTGACATTAATTATTAGGCACTTCCCGTAATCGGACCCCCGTCAACCTTATACTTGAATTAAAGCTCTCGACGAGAAACTTTTGGGAAAATTGCCAGAATTTAATATTTTTTTATTTTTGAAGCACCTTTTAGGCGGGAAAGATTATTTCAATTTTTACAATTTCTTCATTTTCCCACTTTGAGCGCATTTTGTAAGAAAACGGTAAGAGATAGCAAAAAATTTTAAATACAAAAGTTGTAGAAAATTTAATTTCAGACGAACGATTTTTCATCAGATTTAAGATCCAATCATCCATTTAGCCACTATTCATCCGAGAAGAGAAGCTCCACCCAACGTTCTTAAAGCTAGCCGGTTTCACTGATTCACTGACATTAATTATTAGGCACTTCCCGTATTCGGACCCCCCTCAACCTTATACTTGAATTAAAGCTCTCGACGAGAAACTTTCTAGAAAATTGCCAGAAGTTAACATTTTTTAATTTTGCAAGCACCTTTTGGGCGGAAAAGAT
>JAGFPH010008682.1:29820-43594 GCA_018207615.1 Philaenus spumarius
ACTATTTTTTTTTTTTTTTTTTGCTTTTAATCGATTAGTACCATAACTCAATTATTAACATTATTTAATCAATTTAATTATTAGTGAATTTCCATAGGTAAAATAAGCTAAGGCAGTGGCCCTTATGGTAAGACCCAAGGTCGGGTGTAGCAAATGAGGACCGATCATGGTCCCCAGAACACGTTTCGGGTGTCATTAAAAATCATATATGTATATATTTATGTATGTATGTGTGCGCACTCATTTTACCAAATTTGGTAAAAAGGTTGGTTTTTTAAGTCGCTTGGACGAGTTCGTTGTCAAAAAAAATTGACCGGAAGTAGACCAAAATTTTGACCGGTAGTAACGATTTTTTGTGATTTTTCGTACTAGAATTAAATGTTTTAGAAATTTTCTCTAACAAAATAGACAATAATTCTGCACATTTTGTTTTTTTACGCGACTTTATAGCCCATCTGGTTTCCCCAAAAACAATCAAAACGTAAAATATCGTAAAATTACCAGAATTAAATCCACGGCTTTTACCGTGGTGACCGATGGCAATATATTTGGTACATGCTGGCAGCACCTTCGTGAGTAGATCAATTTCCCAAATAGTTGTTTGAAACCCAAAAACATATATACATTTAATTTTGGAAATTCGCTCAACTCATGTCAGCAGTTCAGCTGCGTGGTCGAATTATTTACCTATAGTATTAAAGGACCTCCTTTCCTCTCTTTCATCTGGTTGACGTCTTCCGCTACTTCATTCCTTGCTCATCTTCTTTAACCTTCGTGGCTTTCTTTATAATCATTCTCTAAGGCTACCATTTCCAGATGTTACAACTATCTTAGACGGGTTCTTGTCATTTTAGTTCAATATCTAGGTCATTGTTTAGACTTTTTAGTTCTTGGGTTTCCTCACCTTCCTTTTTCTGAATGTTTTTGCACTGCTTCGTACATTGTTCATTCCCATTGATAACAGTTTTATATAATCCCATATTGGTTTCTTTAACAGATAAAATGCATATATAAACGTATTGCATTTGATAAAAAATTAATTTCAACAAGAATTTTGAATTTTTCAATAGCATAACATATTGCTAGCATGTCGCAGTATACTTATTTGGAAAAGATAATTCCCCAAGATAAAATGAAAACAGTTATTGTGGAAACCCGTAATAGATTAACCCGTACTATAAGTGACTTGTGTAGAGCTATTCATTGCCAATAGCAGTCCCCTTAATAGTGTAGTTTATATCAGAGGGTTAGATTCTAACCTCTTAAGAGGCGTAAGGTATAACACGTATGTATTAATAAGCGACGGATCTTCACAAAACTGTACTTTGTATTCATTACTCAGCTAAACCTTGAAAATTCAACACAATTAAATAAAGCCCGTGCTACTCAGAAGGAAATGCTGAACGTATAAAGGTTTCACCAAAATGTGATAGAAAGTATTTTGAGTTAGGCTTAAGTATTTATAAATTTAGGATAAAATTTAATATAAATTAATTGTTATAAAATAAATATAAATATATACACTATATATAAATTAATTGTTGTAGTATCCAGGTCGCTAAATTGAAATGTAATAATGGTACAGTACCTTATATTTTTCCGTCAGTGACCTCTTTTAGTTAATTTATTTGACGCGTTTCCGGATGTCTATACCATCATCAGAATCTCTCGTTGAATGGAGATCGTCAAAACATTAAGTAAAAATACACAAACACATGAAACAACAATGCGTTTGAAACACAGTTAATAGGTGGTAAACCATATGCTACCGGACTCGACTGCCTGTCCATATTATTATATACTGCTTGGAACTGTTATTTGCCACTGTTTTGGTGGATTCTTATCGCTGTATCGTATAGGGTGTTTTAGTCGAAATTCAATTGGTGATTTAATAAATTGGTAGTCATTTTTTGTTTGTCTTCTTCTTTAAATGCCTTATAATTTCAAACTCTTCCACAGAGTTCATACGTTTTTTTTTACTACAAATCTTTATTGATTTAAAGTTTTGTCAAAGGCCTTGCAACTGTAGGTTTCATCAATTAAATGTCGTGCGTAATTGAACGTGTTACCGGAAACAGTATTTTTTGGCAGGTTCTCTTTAAAACGTACCTTAACCTCTCTTCCCGCTTGGCCAATTAAGATTTCGTCAAAGTTATCTTAGGTTATTTTGTAGACGCCTGTTTCAACGGTCTTGTGTTTTGGTGGTAGAGTAATTTTTTAACGTTTCTCAAAGTTGGAAGAGTTTAACTTTGCAAGAATGGTGCCGTATTCTGTTGACACAAAGATTGACTTGGTTTTTCTTTCGGAGGTCTTTTGGATTTGTTGATGTGTTTTGAGAGTAGCTTATAAATTATGAATTTATCTACAAATTAGCTTACAAATTATGAACAAATCATTTGTTGCACCTAAAATCATGTATTATTTTCGACAAAACTAGTTGCGCTAAATAAAATTAATTTATAGTAAGTTAATTATTGAATATTATTAATTTTTTATTTTTGCACACCTAGAACCACAACAAACTGGACAGTTTAAACTACTTTTAAGATATCAACTTGAAACTGACTACACAACGTAAAATTACTGTAATAAAGATTGTTGACTAGTTTTATGTCTGTATGTTGAGCCTTGCATTTTTTCCAACCGTTTTATGAGCGCGCGTTGCTCATGCCACTTATTAAATAGCACTACCATACTACACGTGACCATCATCTTTTTTATCAACTATTTTGAAGATATCGACTTTAATTAAACAAACCTTTATTAAGCATCAGTATATTGTATCAAATAATATGATTTACGATTCGTTAACACTACATGGAAACCGACTCGAAAACACATCACTTGAAATCGACAAACGAAATAAATTCGAAAACGATATCGTCCTTCGGCTATATATCTTTTTCTTACAGCTGTGCCTTTTTAAAGTGCCTTTTTTGCACAATACAATACATGTGTTTAGGGTCAAGTAATTATACCTCTTTGTTTTACTTTACCGCAAAGTTAAACAGCGCACTCCAGCTGTTTACGTTGCGCACTGTGCGCAAAGTAAACAGCTGATGTAGTTTATGTTTTGAAAATGTTTATTGTTGTGGAACTAACCTCTCTGTAAAACAGATCTTTTAAAAAACTAAAAGACTAAATTAAAATGTAGCTGTAGGAAAAACGTTGTGTGTATCACGGGTGCAAAGCTTAATTTATTACACTCGATAAACTTTGATAAGCTGCAATAAGGTCAAATGTTTATCTCGTGCGACAAACTTAACTTTGCACTCTAGTTAGAAATATAACTATTTGCACTCTTGGTTGCAAAATATGTACTCTACAATCTTCTTCAGAAGAATCAAATTTCAAATTACTTCCTACCCTTATTTAAGAATTCTAAAAGGGGTTTAAACTTTTTACATGAAAATCTTGACGTCATGAATTTACTATCGACAGTAAGAAGCGAATAGTTTAACAAAAAAAAATGTCCTATATGAGAGTTTGGATACTGATTGGGATGAGAATGGTTGCTTTAAATCCTAACAATATATGAGAAATTAAGTTAATACAGTACACACATTCTTTATACAAGTTATTGATATCCTAGAAAGGGTTTGGAAGCATCCTCGTTTTTAACAAGGAATTTTGAAGAGTGGTACGATTGCTAATACAGAATAAACAGACATACACTAAGTTCAATACAAAGCCTTGTCATTAAATCGTTTAATAGATTTCCGGCGATCTGTCTAAGACAGCTATATCTGAGATGACAACCCTATTACAAAGTAAACAATCGTCTAAGACTTGAATACCAATCAAATACAATATTTATTCCTTGGTTCGTTTATTATTTCTTTCAAGAACATGTATTTCTAGACGGAAATGTAGTTTGATAAAAACAATAAATACAAAATGTTAAAAATGGTTTAAAAAACTGCAGCTTGTCTTGTTTGATTTGAGTTTATGTTGACTGTAAAACATTATTTTAAGTGATACATGGTTAGAATTGTCTCTAATAATCGTTTATAGACCACAATCGTTATACTTGGTCCAGTTTGAGAAAATGTATCTATTGCTGATTATAAAAATAATAATTAGCTGTGTGTATGTCTATGTTTGAGATTCAGATTCTAAACGTATAAACTGGGATCGTTAACTTCGACTAATTTCGATCCAGAACTTGTAGGTTGTGTTAACCTCCTAAAAAAATTGCAATTGTTTTTATATTTGGCTTGCAAGTATTATTTGTTTACCTTGACGAATACATAATTACTTAACTTGTTTCTTAATTTCAAATGTCAAAAGTTTTATAAGAAGATTTGTTTATTTTTGTGTGTTTTAACATCGGTTTGTTTGATTTGTTTTCCGGTTTCTTGTATATACCATGCTCGTTTCCATGCTCATATCGTAGTTCCAATGTGTGCATTATTTTCCAGGTTATATAGTTATTCAGATATTACAATGGAATAATAGACATCTTCTAATGGAATAATCCGACATATTGTGTTGAGCCTGATGATGAAAACTTAGTTTTTTTAAACCGCGGTAGCCTTTAAGGTGTGATCTACAGACCACAGACGGGTACACAGGTACAAATATTTATATAACTAGATATTACAAATATAATTTTGTACTTTGTTTAAAAGGTAGTAATGCATTTTGTTTTGAATTTTGTTACCTTTAAATAAATGAATACATTTTGACACAAAAGGTGTTGTCTAGGTACTCTGTGAACTAGAGTGTGGCGCCCAGGGAGATATTGTACATGGTGGTTATAAATGGACAGCAATATTTTGGGAGATAATTCAACAGCAAACAATCACCATCATGAAATCATTAGCAATGTTAGATAAATGTTGGTTTCTGAGAATAAAAACATTTTGGTCACCATCTTTAAAAGAAACCCATGCAAATAAAAATTGTATTTTCAAAAACAATCTAAAAATGATGAAGCAACTGATTTTTGTTCCGTTAGAAATTTCCTCAAAATCTACCACAACATTCCAAAATATGAGTTTTGAGAAACTCTGATCAAACAAAGATTGTTCCTTTAGATGAGAAATAGTGGGGTGTCAGCTGTTGAAATCAAGTGTCTAAACTGGTTTGTTCAATCGCTTTAGATACGGCTTGTGTAGCCTGTAACAGTCTGGAAACATGTAAATACAGCATAAATACATATTTATAATTCTCAATGTAGACAGAAAAAAACAGCTTTAACTGCTGATTTTATTTGATGAACTTATACACATCGTAACTGACACTAAGATTTAAAAATTTTATAAAAATCTTCTTGAAATAATAATATAGCTACTGATATTAATGACTACTTGAAAGTCAGCAAAGCATACAGTCTGGACCTTACAATATGGACGTGATCTGACTGCCAACTAGCCTTCTGGACATGAGCGTTTAAGCAAGCAATATGTTTAAATATTTAGCCGGAATATCGTGAAGTGGCATTATTAAAACGTGTACTGTAACATTAAACTAGCCCGATTCGGCAATAGATATATACTAACTAGTCGTATTGTATGGTTTAATTATAACACAAAATTAATTTTAAAGTCAAATAGGTTTGTATAATATGAATAAAGTTAAGGTGGGCTACACACTGGCCGGCCATATCGACTAATATCGTGTGCTGACTCGTCGGGAGCCAACATTGGGTCGGGTGTGGGATGATCAGCAGCAAGTGTTGACTAGACCTTTAATTCTTAAATAGTCTGAACTCCCCACACAGTTGTTCTCTTCGATAAGGCCGTCTCACCATCGGCATAGTTCGAAAATGATTTCTATAAAAGTAGAAAACGATTCAACAATGGCATTCTTTTTCTTGTAGCCTTCTATATAATGAAAGTGTCGCAGTTGTTAAATGCGCACGTCCAGATGTGGACGTTTGGAAGATCTAAAAAAGTTTCGTAGGTTCAAATTTTGTTACCAGTATTCGGTTTACTAATATATAATATAATACATATAATATAATTATACAATACAGTTTATATTACAGAAACATAAGTAGTTTCTGTATAATTTTAGGAAAAACAATTTTTGTTTCTGATAATAATAATGTAGTAACTAATTACTAAAGCCAAAATTGTGTACGTTAGGAGAAACCATCTAGAAATGGGAACACATAAATCAAAACTTATTTTTCAAAATGTTTACTTTAAAATGTCTCACACCATTCTCCAAAATTTTCACTAAAATATGGGCATTAATATTTGCAGAAAAATATATACAGAAAGTAAAATAAATCGTGATATGCCTCGATTAATTTAAATGGTTGCTATATAAACTTAAAATCTCTACCAAATCTTAACCATTTATTTGGTAATAAGGGTGTTAAAAAAATCTGCTAACGCATTCGCTCAACAGTTTTATTTTATTGCTGATTTATTTTAATTTTCTTACCACAGAAATTCATGGTTTTTCAAATGACTTGTCGCAAGATATTGGTTGATATTTAAAAAATGAAAGTTGCCTCTTTATCCCCCCCCCTTTTTAAAAGGCCAACATTTTTAACAACCCTTAAACACCAGAACAATTGTTATTTTAATGGTTTTACATTGTTTCACACAGAATTTAGATATCTAATTAATAGAAAAAAATCTAATCAATATTTAATTACATCTTCTCATTCAATCATCAAAGAAAAATGTTTAAAATGCAAATATATTATAAGAGATACAAATGTTGTCTAATGATAATATTTCAATTTCGGGATCTTTTTTGTAGAAACAATCTTAAAATCAGATTAGTTTTAAAATTGTTGTTCATGACTTCGAACTAAAATTGTTTGTTATTTGTTATTTCTCCATAAAATCCTTTTAGATCTTCATTTGTAGGAATTGATATGTCTTGTTTTCCTGAATTTATACATTTGTAATTTATATATCAGGATACTATGGAAATTGGGGAAATGGGTACATTCGTAGCTTACAGATCTGAATCCATATTGAGCTAGTGGATTTGGTTTAACATTAAGCTTAAGGTTAATTATGTATTTCAAGTTACATGATTATAATACCCGCAACTGGATACATATGGAGCTTGAAAATGTGGATACATATAGAGTTTCATGATGTGAATACATATGTAGTTTCAGGATGTAGATGCATATGGATTTTGAAAATGTGGATACATATGCAGCTTGAGAAGATAGACGAATATTTAGCTTCAGGATGTGGATATAGGAACTAAATGATACATATTCTAATTTATTTTTTATGAAAAAAATATATTTATATTTTACTGCGAAGGAAATTATATCCCTAACAAAATTCTGTGAAAAGGGTTTATACATTGACAAGTTTTACTGAATAAACCGATTGGATGATCCAACCTTACATTTTATATACAGATTTTTACAGCATATATGAGGCAATATATAATGAATTTAATACCGGCATGCACAGGTTTTTAATGTTGCAACGTGATGATACAGTTTATGGTACTAAAAAAAACCCTAATTACAAGAATTGTTTCAGTTGTTTTGGAGGCACACCAAAGTAACTGCATGAACGACAAATTTTGTTCTCATTTTTATAATAATATTGACAAAATTTAAATTTAAGTTCTATTGATGTAAACCATTTATATTCGTGTCACTAAAAATACATTAATTTTTAAAATTAGGGCTAGTAGGTACAATTAATCTAGACACTATAACAAACAAACTTATAAAAAACTACAAAATGTTCTGTAATCAGCGACAATACAAATTCTTCTTTCCTCAACGACTCTTTGTCCACAAATACTTATGTAAATAAGACAGGAATAAGATTAAATATTATGAATTTGACCTGAAAACCCAAAGATTGATGCAACTTCCAAAATCTATCATTTCCTCCACAACTTTAAATAAAGATGTACTGTCTCTAAAATACATTTTTACGTTCTACTTGTTTCAAACTGTGTAAAACTCTGATATCCTTTAAACAATTACTTAACTACCATTGTGCCTACCTATCTTATTTTAGTCTATTGGTTTTGAAATTTGAGTTTTAATCCACGAAAATACACAAGGTAGGGACTTAAGGGAATTAAGATCTTTTGTATACGCACACTCTGTCACTCCAGTTTAAGATAAAGAATCCACAAATTTAACCCAGTTCCTCATAACTCCATTTAATTAATTTTAGTAATTTGGTTTTGCTTTGCAAATGTTTGCTAGTCCAAATATGAGTAGAACATGCGGTGAATCAATTTTAAATCTGGTGCACCCTTGACACTTGTATTTTTCTTCCTGATTTAATTAAAAAACTGAAATCGGTCGTTGATAAAATGTTTACTTATGTGCCCAGTTTTGTTATTTTGATTGAAGGGAATATGTTTCACTTTATTATTGATTTATAATGCTGAGCAGTGATGGGTAAAGTGCTATTTTTGGATCACGCAGTTTACGCTCATGCAGGTTAAACCGTTAAAAATCAGTAAGCGAAAGAAAAGTTAACAATGTATATTGTATACATCAACAAGATTGCCCACGAATGTGTTTTGTATTATGGTTTTATTAAAATATCTGTTTTAATGTACAAACTTATATATTAATATGAGAAAATTATTGTTTAGTCTCTTTATTGCTAAACTGTTTTTAAGATGAAACATTAAGGATTAGATTTGTATTGCTCTAAACGAAATAATATACACTTAACTTAAATAGCTGCATTCGATCTACCCAATTCTATCGTTAAAATTACCTCCTTGTCAACTTGAAACTTACTCCATTTCAGGAATATGAGGAAGAATACTGTTAGTAAACAACTAGACAAAAAATCCAGAAAATGACCGTTCATCTATGATGGTTTTCCTAGAATAAAAGTTTTAATTGAACAACTAATACACAATTTAGAAAAATGACCGTCAATCCTTATTGCATGTAATGGCTAAATATACATTAACAATATTTAAATGAAATTTATGCTGTAAAAAGATGCAAACAATTTGCTAAAACAGTTTCAATCATACTGCAGGAACATCAATAAAGTGCGGCGCGCTGGAATGCTATATAACATTTCATGGTTGTATTTCATGAAGCAAAACAATGGTCGGAAATTAAATTGATTTTTTTGTAGTATTAATTTTATTTTGTTTCTATTCTTTACAAAACATCGACCTAATTGCTTCCCTCTACACAGTGTTTTTAGATTGTTATTGTGTATGTGTTCATTTTAATTGTGTGTTCTGTCAATTTTGTTGACAATACAGTTTAAGATTGTTGAATTATATTTATAAAACTTTTCGGAATTGACATGTGGAGGGACAAACATACTAAATTTAAAAAAGTGCTATCCAATAAGCGATGCATTAATTACAGTAAGTTCATTGTAGTCAATATGTCTGAACAGATCTGTACGAAGTAAGAGAAGCCTAGGCAGATATAAACTCATGTTTCATATAATGGGAAGTAGGCCTACATATTTAATGATGTTGATCCATTAGGACTAGAGTAAACAGCCAAGGATGTGTGTATCCCATAAAGAGTGAAAGGTAGGATGTAAGGTAATTTCAAAAGATAGTTTAATGGAAATAAGAAAGATATGTTTTGCTGAAAATACTCTTAATACAAAGATAAGTAGGAAAAATAAATAAAATATACAAAAATACGAAGGATATTTAATCTTCATAGTGCTAGTCACTGTAACAATGAAATAATAATGAACTCAGCACATCAAAAAAGATAAAATCAATATAGATGAAACAGGCAAAACGATTGTTGCCGGAAAATAATTCAGAAATGTTTTATATCTTTTTTGTCAAATAGGTCCAAGTTTAGTAATTGTTGTTTAACTTTGAAACTGCAAAGACAGGCAAACTTTCATATCCCAGGGTAACATACACCTGTGTCCCTCCTACTCCAATACCATGTAAGGGAATCCCTAGGGACACCTGCTCACTGTTGCGTAAACTCTGGTGATATGTAATTTGTAGGACTGAAAATATTTCCGTTTCGTAAAATCTGACGGGTATCAAAAGTTCCATTATGTTTGGATCTTTCAAAGGCTTAAGTCATAGCTGAATAAATACAATATCAGAAGGTGCATTGAACTTGAATAATAAGTTTTGACAGACTCTTTTTACATATGAGAAGCTTTGTACATTCTTTTAACAATACTTGTTTATTTTACTACTATATTATTATAAAATATTTTATTATTACAAACCCCTAGGGTGGCACACACTACAGTTTTTTTTAAATAATAGAATGATGTCGTTGGATTTGTACCCTTAAGGCATGCAGAAATTAATTTAGCATTATTTATGTAGAAAGCAACTGGATCAAGTACAGTTTCTATAGTCTTTTGAGATAAGTTTAAATTCATAATTTTACTGAGTATTTGTTATTAATAAAAATGTGCTTTAAAGCGATTAGCTCTTCAACTCAACTGTTATAATTATTAAACAATTTAATTATTTATCTATAGAATTAAAAAAGTTATAAAATTTTGTGTAAAAAAATATCCACAATTTCAATACGAACCTTGTTTATGTTTCTTACATAAACAGTCATGTGTAAATCTAAATATTTGGCTTGATTTTTCAAAAAGTAATAATTTGAAAGAATAAAACTAAGCACAAATAATAAGTTAATTAACTCATACACGTTTCAACCTCAATGTCGTCATCTTCAATAATCAAACTATGTCTAACCTAAACAATGTGTGACGCCAAGTGTTTGTTTTTACAACACTAATATATTTGTCGTCGTCTGAAACTATTTTTAGAATAGTAAAGTGTTAACCGTCGACCGGTGTCATTCTTTTTTACGACACAAATGGTATTACGGGGACTGCCAGCCCGCCTTTTTTAAAGGGGTAAAACATTTTAAACCAAATTATTGAGAAATATTTTATTGTACTTATTGATTACTTAACACCATTATTGAGTGTTATACGGTAAATACATTTTAATCCTAAAATCAAACTTGACAAAACGCCAACCCCCGTACAATTTCAATGTACAGAGCATTCAATGTACAGAGAATTTTCAACGTACACGATGCTTTGCGTGCTTCGCACGACAACCCCCATATTGGGAGGATTTTCCACAGAGCATTGCGTGCTTCGCACGCCAACCAACGTATTGGAAGAATTTTCAATGCCCAGAGCATTGCGTGCTTCACACGCCATCCCCCGTATTGGAAGAATTTTTAATGCCCAGAGCATTGCGTTCTTCACACGCCAACCCCCGTATTGGGAGACTTTTCATAACACAGAGCATTGCGTGCTTCGCACGCCAACCCCCGTATTGGGAAACTTTTCATTACACAGAGCATTGCGTGTTTTGCACGCCAACCATTATATTGGGAGTATTTTCTATTTTCAATACACAGAGCATTGCGTGCTTCGCACGCCTACCCCCGTGTTGGGAGAATTTTTGGGAAAACACTTTTCAGGAGTCTGCGATTCGATTATGCAGCGCAAAACATAAGCAACAACATAACCTTACTTTCACAACTGGCAGTCGGCCGCGAAACTGGAAGGTACACGGCGCCCCACGCCTCTAGCTTCCCTGGAGGGGGAGGATTAAGGTGGTAAAAATACGTAGCGGTTTCCAGACGCCTGATACCAGTTAAGGGTTAAGAACTGCTTGTCTGTATTCTAATTAGCCCAAAGTTCCCTACGAAAATCAAAGAAAATTATTAAACTGATGTTAAAATCTAAAAGTATATTTTTTACATTATTAAATCATTTTGTATGTTTAATAATTAATTTTACAATTATGTGTGGCATTTGCTAGTAGCAAAAAGTATTTATCATGATTAATTTCTGTTATTTTGCTTTAGTGCAATCGCGATTGCAGTATGGTTTAATTTGTTGGGGAGGAGCATATTTGAGTACTATTACACCCATTATTAGTGCTCAAAAACATATAATAAGAGTTATGTTATTTAGGTCTAGAACTGATTCTTCTCTGCCACTCTTTAGAGCAAAGGGCATACTGCCATTGAGGTATTTGTATGTTTTTAAAGTATTAGTAGAGTTTTACAGGAAAAGTGGTTCTAGGCGAAACTGTGGAAGGAGGAAAATAGTATTTCAACTGTTAAAAACTAAATTAACAGCAGTTAAAAATTCATATTTGTATAAGGGGGAGAAAATATTTAACATGTTACCAGTAGATGTACAAAAGAGAAACAATATATCCCAGTTTTCTAAATCTGTTAAATTATGGCTGAATTCAGTGGAAAATATTGAATTAGTTTTGAGGTGAGGCAGTGGGAACCAGTTGATGTTGTTCTGAAATATATGTGTTATGTATGTGTGAGTGTAGATTGGGTGGTGTATATAATTTTGTGTGTTTGTAAGTGTAAAATTCTGTTCTTTATCCAATTTTTGTTTTAGGTTAGTTTTATTATCAAGGCATCCTTTGCATTTGTATATATTTTGAATGATTATGGCACTATGGCTGATCTCTTTCTTTCTTTTTCCTATAGTAATAAGATTAAAGAATTATGATGGTAAATCCTACTCAGGCACATGTGCCTAAGGATTACCTATTCTTCACTTAAATTTAATCTGAATGTAAAGAAAATCATTGTTTTGTTCTTTTATCAAGTTAAGTGTAGTATGTGTTAATTTACCTGTCTTGTATTTTTATTGTATTATTATTGCATTCAATATTATTATTATTTTGTATTTTTTTGGTGAAGAAATAAATATTATTATTATTATTATTATTATAGTTTCGTTACATTTTTCAACAATACGGTACTTTATAAATCTATAGTTATCGATAGTTATTATCTAAACAATGTATAGCCATAGCAGATTTATCAGGCTTATTTAATTAAGGTGAGAGAACTGCTATTTATCTCGTGTCTTCATATTTCTTTGGTTTTGGCCTATACAGGATATGCAAATTTAAATGTATCTTTGTCAGCGCTTTGCCATATCAGCGGTCAATCTGCAGCAAAGGCCTATTGTTTGGACTTTTATTTGTATAGCTGGTCTAACTATGGGTATTGCGATTGTAAAATTGACGTAAATATTTATTTGTTTTTCATTTTGTATTAATTTTCCGGTATTTGTTATTGCATTGATATGATTTCTTTTAGCCAAGTCAATAAAGGGAAAAAATAGGCCTTTGTTGGCCTTGTTAGTGAAAAGCTGAAATTTTGTTTATAAAATTGTTAATGTTCTAGGAGAGCCAGTTAAGGTTCGAGGGATTATTCCTAACCATAAGTTATTAGGGCCGTTCCACTATCCACCACCTATGGACTCGCCGTGTCCCGTACTGGCTGTAACCGGCACCGGCAGGTGTCAAGCAGCCGAACATGTTTTGTTTACTGTCAAAACACCATCACGGACAACCCACCTACCACTCAAATTGCTATTTACAATGTCTTAAAATTGTCTGGGTTATAATAGAATACTGGTACATAAAAGTAAGTTAGAGTGTTTCAGTTTTTATTACAGGAAAGTTTATTACAGTTCTACTTAAGTTATCATGGCTTAACAATTAAGTTCTACTTTCCGACACCCACAATATTTAAGACAAAATGTCTTACAGCTGCAAGACACGATCTGCAGAAGGTCATCAAGCGCAAAAGCCATAGAACTTAGTGTTGGTGTTAAAGTTTTCTTGTAACCTCCATGTTATTTCATCTTTTCCATCTTCCAACCCCAATCTGTAGCATAAAATCTGTTACCAAGCCATGTCTGCACTTGCAAATAAACCCTGAACAAATGCTGATGAGCAGCTTCAGAAGTTGGGGGAAGCTTTGCGAGGTTTCACCTTGGATTAGATTTTGTTTCAAGTTTTTTGAACATGAAGTAACGAGCTTCATTGA